>JAVTVY010012751.1:0-55145 GCA_036873755.1 Hanleya hanleyi
AGAGTAATGGAATGGCGATAGCGATGTTTTGATTCTTAGTGTAAAAATGCGCGGTGTAATTCCAAAGAATTTTTGATTGCTGGAATTTTGCTTAACACACAAACCCATAATACTGCAGCGTCAATTTGAAACCCCTTTCAATTGCCTCTTGCTGGTGAATCGCGCATCCTCACCCAGAGCTGAATTTGGGCTTCCGAAGGGACAAGGTATTCCCCAGGCAGTCAATTCAATGTTATTACACACGATCTCATTTGCATATGAATAAATGTCATTTCCAGTCTGGGTGAAACTTGCATGCTGCACGTGGACTCTCCTATTTCACTATATATTTCATGCTGTTCAGATTCTCTCCACTGGAAACTGAAACATCTTGTCACCCCTATCCTGACTTTGGATTCTTCCATTTTATGTGGTTTTCTCTGGAGGACAAGCTGTGCTGAATGGGGAAATAGCTGGACAGGCTAAAAATAAACTAAACACTTCATTAGCAAACTATCCCAGTACTCAAAACAATGTAGCCATTGACAATTTAAATATCAAAGGAGACCTGCAGCAAATTCCATTCATGTGGAGGCTTGGTGTTTCAGTAGGAAATTGAGGGGCACTGAGGGGGTATACTATTATGTCGTGCGATGTGAACACATCGTTTCAAGTTTGTTTCCTATACAGTGAACCTTAATAATGATAATAATAAAAAATACGGCCTCTTTCACGAACATGCTATTAGATATTGTATTGTATGTTGAGTATTATTAGAAGGGAGAAAAATCAGAGAACCTGATGAAGAATGCAGGGCGAGTCAGATCGATCACCGTAATTCTGTAGGTTTGTTTACGGTCAAATATACTTACCACATGGGGTCTGCGTAAATACCTCACCTTGTCGTGTGGATAAAAACACGGACGTATGGACTGTTAGGGGGAGGGAGGAGGGGGGGGAATGGATGTTATGAAAGAAAAAAGGAAACCCTTTCACCATTGTTTGTGATCTTCCAGGCTTGTCGATACGTTGTCATGCACAAACAAGTGATGCTCGAGAATTGTAGTCAAGATTTTTTATTTTTAGAAATTTTTATTGATCAAAATACTAAAATAAAATCAACGTTAAATGTACATCCTTCCAAAAGGCTTTTCGTGATGGCTCATTTTTGACGTCAAATAATGGTCGTTTGATTGTCCACTTCACCTGAAAATATAACGAATAGCATACAGCATACCGAAAGGTTAAATCGCATCTTGCTTTCCCCAAACGAAGGATTCAGTTGCTGTGAAGAAATCTGATGCAATTCACCAGCACACACGTTACAACTTGATATCTCCGCGGGAACGTCACCCGACAAAGTTTGAACTCTGCTCCCTTCCAGTGCCTCCTTTGAACACGGCCCAAGTGCCTCCCATACGAATAATACAGGGCAGGTCGGGCAGGTAAATGGGGGACAGCGAGGGGTTTAGCATATACGACGAACAAATATATTAACGTTGAAGATTTGTTACTTAAAATAATGTGTGTTTTTCAAATAAAGGAATGCTGGTTTAAAGAAAGATATTTGATATACGAACGCTGGAAACTGAAGAATGATTCAATAGCGGGCCGTGTGCAGACACTCGACCACGTGCGGGGGACTACCGTCCGTATATATTTTTCCCGACTGCGGCGAAACGCGATCAAGTTAGGATAAAATTACAGGACTGCGGAGTTAATTGAATCAATTTTTTTCCTTATAGACTGTAAGTAATAGTAATTCAGTCTGATTATATTGTACCATTCCCTGTTGTTTCTCTGCGCTTACAAATAATAGCATACGCCGATATACTATACGAGATTCTAGTAACATATTCACTTTACTTTCATCGGCACGAACTCCGTGGCGAAAACGGAGTGTTCGAATTTATTGTTTCACGGATATTGAAAATGCTCCCGTGTTCGTTTTATTAGGATGGACAAAATCACGACAGCGGAAAAATCGGCCGTTTTCGAATTAAATTTGGAAGGTGAATTAATAGGGAAATTACCGTATGAAAATATTTTTGTCAATTTAAATAATCCATATCCTTCCTAATTTGGAATGAACGAGATCTGAATTGCGATATGTAATCCCAATCAGGGGGTTTTCCTAAAATGTTGAACAGGCCTCGAAATAAGACAGCACAGGGTGATAAAAAAATTGATCCCCTGATTTTTGGTCCAGGTGATCGATTTTTTGATCTCCTAGTAGATCAACCACGTAACCAATCGATCACATGAATCTAGAGATTTCATGTTGTATGAATGGATTGGTGTTTCTTAAGTGGAAATTGTGCAAAATGATTCAATGTGCATGACAATTTGCTAAATTCATTTCAGGAAATATATCCAAGATAAAACTTGACATTTTAAGAACGTGTTTTACTCCTTCCTGACTGTCTCTTAACCCTACTAGTAGTGCTGTCGATTTCCGAGTGCCAGGCTGTCAAGCAGTGTTGAACCTTTCAAAATGGGTTCAAAAAACGTTGTCTGTCAAGTCGTTGGAATTGACAAATAATTTGAACCCCTGAACATACATTCGGAACATATTTGGCATTTTACAGCTTTAGAAATATTTAGGAAACGTAATTTGGCAAAAATATTGTACTGTAAATCTCACGTAAGAAATTTGATCACTTTCAGATTACTAACGATGGATGGTCTGTTTTGCTTCATTCCGACTAAATAACTCGTCTAAAATCTTATAGATGTCATGATATGTATTCCGAATTACACTTAGGATAAAGAATACTGAACATTTATTCAACATTCGGTAAAAATCCTGTTGTTTACGCGGCGCGTGGTTTCGGTGAGCGAAGCCAAACACCATTGTGATTTTGTCGAATTCGACCACAGCGCATTGCGTACTCAAGCGATATTTATGGTTGACCAATCAGAAAGTCGGGTTACGTCAGGTGATCAAGTTTTCGTGGGGTTGAATGAGAAGACTTTAAAACACGTGACCATTTTACCCAATAACATTGACGCATTTCTACTATGTGACCCAAATTGAGGGAAACTAACACGACAAGAGTTGTTGCCCTTCAATTTTTTTATCTCGAACGTGGAGAATGTGTTCCTGTAAACGATCTTGTAAACAAGGTGCGTTTTTACTCGTTTTAACGAACTTTTCTGAATAAATGACGCGCGTACGTCTAAAAAAATTTGTAAACGGATTTGTTAGTCGAATTACGAGTTTTAGCATTCACCAGAATTGAGTTTATAGCTGAGAAATTGAATATTTACTGTGCTAAACGCACACACTTCAGTTTTTTACAGTCCGAATTGAGTTTCCTGGTGAATTTTGCCACCGAATACCGGTGGCAAAAACCGACGTGTATGAATCCCTGTGGTAGTGGGATATTGAGAGATTGGGTGGGTGCTCGAATGTCTTCACTGTAAATAACACTCCACAGTTCACAATTTCAGAGCTTATCTTCTACAGACTACACATAGATACTCCGATCTAGGATTTGCTAGTCAGAATTCTAATTTAATCTCTCTCCCCCCCCCCCAAAGATATTTTCATTATCATTGAAGTAGAGCATCTTCATTCATGCATATACATATATCCTGTTCATCCTGTCTTAGCACATCAAACATGTAGCATGTAAGTTAAGCCATTCAATCACCAATTCTAATATTGACCATCAGAGTTTACATGATGTATGCCTAGTTATCAGTACAGTTGGTCCATGGAGCCTACTATAGTAGGCTCCATGGTTGGTCACAGGATTACAGATTACATATGCATGACTGCAGCTCTCTCACCCCTCTGACACATGTGCAGTAGATTTAGCCTGAGAGTGGGGAATAAATGGCTAGTTGTGATGTTTGTCATTAACTCTGGTTGAACAGTGTACATAGATAAGCAATTAGCAGTATTGATCACAGCTTTGGTGATTGTGGATAATATAATTACTATTACTGGCCGCCTGTTTCTCCCCATCGTGTAGGTAATCAGTGGATAGACATGCTTAGGAGAGGACTTAGAGATTGAACTAAGTCAGATTGGTTTTATTTACAACTGTTCTAATTATTCAATCAACCTATTCAATCATCTCCAGATTTCACCTCAAACTTTGGTTAGTTACTGTATTAAATTGATCACCTCCTAAATGATGTATATGATGTAGGAGGAACTACAATCGTACAATAGATAGTCCTGATTTGGTATCTGGCACAGGAGGTAAATTAAAGTGACAAACAAATTAAGCTCTCTGACAATCCATTGTGATCACCAATGTCTGTAGAGCCTAATTTTCAAAATTCAATTTTTGTTGTAGTTTTGGTTAGGTTTAACGTTTTTCTTAGGGTTAGACTAGGGTATGTTTGTTTGGGTCATCGTCGCCGTATGACCGATAAGGTTAGGTGTGACGTTAAACTCCACACAACCAACCAACCAACCAACCGGATTTGGTATCATTTCTCGCTGGGGTGAGAAAAAACAATAGTAGTTGTGATTGATTGATTGATTGAAGAGTTTACCATAAGCCTGATCTTTGTGATATTTTCAGAGCTGGAGTTACTTAGTAAGGTTCACATGCAGTAATAATCCCTTCAAAGTTTCTATGGTTACTATGTACATATTAGGACAGTACGGTAATTTCCCTATTAATTCACCTTCCAAATTTAATTCGAAAACGGCCGATTTTTCCCTGTCGTGATTTTGTCCATCCTAATAAAACAAAAACGGGAGCATTTTCAATATACCCGTGAAACAATAAATTCGAACACTCCCGTTTTCGCCACGGAGTTCGTGCCGATGAAAGTAAAGTGAATATGTTACTAGAATCTTGTATAGTATATCACCGTATGCTATTATTTGTAAACGCAGAGAAACAACAGGGAATGGTACAATATAATCAGACTGAATTACTATTACTTACAGTCTATAAGGAAAAAATTGATTCAATTAACTCCGCAGTCCTGTAATTTTATCCTAACTTGATCGCGTTTCGCCGCAGTCGGGAAAAATATATACGGTAGTCCCCCGCACGTGGTCGAGTGTCTGCACACGGCCCGCTATTGAATCATTCTTCAGTTTCCAGCATTCGTATATAAAATATCTTTCTTTCAACCAGCATTCCTTTATTTGAAAAACACGGTGAATATTTTCCGAGAAAGCAGAACTACGTGCGAATGAATTCTGTTTGAACGGAACATAAAAATCATCGACAACGATGGTCGACGTGACACGCTCTTAGGAAATTTTCATGGCGCTCCTTTTCTGCTCAACTCTTTACGGTGGTTCATCGTCCCTCATTAATTCATGGCCCCTTTAAGACCCTTTAACTTTTATACGTTGGTGATTAAATAGAATACATTTTATGCTAATATATTTTCAGATGAAGCCGGCTATCGATCTGACCTGGAGTCAACAATCGCATGCCGCGGTTATAATTTGGATATCAGTGTTATTTAGATTTTTTTTTTTAGAAAACCTACCAGTAGCTAATTAATATTCAGAACGATATCCTACTTCGACCCCATACTTTTAGTAAAATGTTACAGTACCGGTACCGTAATAGATATTCTCATACTTGAAACAAACAAATCGAAACCTGTATTGCGGACTGACACTCGGTTCTCTTGTACAATCCGCCGTCAATTCTACATTCATTTCGTTTCATAGGTCCGGGATATTTATTCAAGTCCTGGATGGTGTGTGTAAAATCATGCACAGTGAAGACCAAAAAGTCTATGGCAGTCCGTTTATCTGTCTAAAGCTTCGTGATACAGGCCTACACAAATTTGCCGTTGGTTCATTTTCAGGGTTCACAACAACAACGTTGACATACCGAACGACTCGAACATGGAATACTCTAATATGTGTTACGTGTATAGTTTTATATTTCCAGAATATTCTTTCAATTCCATGTCAGTTAGGTTTCATAATATAGATCATAGCTAATACTGAACAAAAAGGAAGGAATACGTTCAATGTTTTGGCCTACTTTTACGATGTTATTATGGACACGAATTTACGGACGTCAGCTCAAAAATCTGCATGATCTTGCTGAACTTGTCACTCGATAAATATGCTTGACTTCCTCGAATAAAATTAGACGCCTTTATCAGGGTAGAGGAGATTTTCTGACATCATACACTGCCTTTTATGGAAACTATGATGAGATATCAAAGTTAATACACGGTAATAAATACGATCACTACGACCACGGCAAAGCGGTCCGCCATTTTGGATCTTCCGTGAAAGTCGGCGCGACATTGAATTCGAACACTTGCGTTTTTCTGGAATTCGCTCAACAAATAATTCGAAAGTAGCCAATTTTTGGAGTGGTGAGTTTCATCACTACGTCGCGAATTAATAGGGAAATTACCGTAACTATAGTGGGCCAGGCCAGAGAACACAGACCTTCTCAGTGAAGTCCAGCAATCCCCAAGAACCTGAAAGGTTCAACCAAATACCCCCTGCACGATTTGCATGAAACCATACAGAGAAGCTGTGTCAAGGACAAGGTTGATATTTTTTTCCCACGAAAAATGACATCAAATTCATATTTTAACGCAATGAAATGAATGTTGTGAAAAACGTATTGGAAGCCGTAACCTCTGACCCATGATGTCACTGTCTGATTGCGATCACGTCGTGTGATATGGACTAGTCGGTTGTGTCGGACGTCCTATTGTGAGGCACGTTGTGCAGCAATTGAGTATGACGACATCAGGATGAGGTCAACAAAATTACGTTTCAGCTTTGTGACGTAGTTGGCGGTACAATGGAAATGTCGCCTGGAACATTCGCTACGATTGCTGGCTACGAACGATCGTAATTAGACTCCGATGTCATGGGTCAGCAGGTCACTGCCTTCGTCGTTTCCAAACAGAGCATGGAAATGCAGGATTTCAAGTTCATTTTATAAACTTAGACAGGGATTCATAGACGTCCGTTTTTACTACCGTTAAACGGTAGAAAAAAAATGTCAAAAACTGAATATAGACAGCAAAAAACTCAAAAGTGTACGTTTTGGACAAGAAATACTCAATGTTTTTGACGAAAACTCAATACTCGAAATGGTGCAAATTATTTCAGTGATGTGAAAATCATCGCCGATCCTTCGACAATTTGTCTTCGAATGTTTGGGGATTTCCAGTTCTAGAAATAATTTCCGTCTCCGCGAGTTCTGCGAAACGTACACAAACGGAAGTGGCGGTTTTCACATGACGTAATGCGCTAACTAAACCTCGGAGACCTTTGCTCGATTATTTTTTGGGAGCCTCGAATACTCTCTGTAATGGTTCCCGACTGGCGCAGAAGGTATGAGTGTATTCTCCTTCGCTCGGCTGCTGGTGCACAGCTACCTACGTTAAACCCAACAGACGAAAACAGTCTATATGAAGGAATTGAATGCTAGCTGGCGGTCTGCAGACGAAAAGTACACGAGGGTGAAAATGAAACCTGGGACATTTTGGATATCATTTAGCAGATAAATTTGATTCGGATTCGTTCATAATTAGAATGACTAACAATTTTCCCTAAGACAGAACATCGGGCAAAGTAGAATCAAGCGGTAGGAAATTTATGAAAATAAAAATGGATCGTTTCTGCAGAGACATTGCGCGTATGATACCCGTCATGAACAACAACAACAACAACGCGGTCTAGCACTTTACGCTGAGAACACGCATTTCTTCAGAAGTCGGTTTATTTGAGGTCTAGATTTTAACTTTAACGGCATTGCATTTCTTGTTTATGTCCGTGACTCTTGAATTTTTGTTGGTAATTTTTATCTTTCACTGTAAAAACCATCATGGTATGAAATGAGAAAATGTGGTACAAAAATATCTGGAATTTCCTTTTTTTTTTTATGTTTTTGCGTATCTCATATAAATCCATAGCCTAGTCTTTATGTAAAGGTTCATTAATAACAATTGTTGATAAATTTACTGCTTGTCAGGGAATGCAGCAGATGGCCAGATTTTTATTTATTTATTTTTTTATTATTATTTTTTTTTGCAATGCAGACAATTCCAATATTTGTTTCATATGCAATACAAAGATACAAATGAAATAAAATTAAGAGTATATACTTACCACTTACCAAACATGTTTAGGTTGAATACTGCTCATCAATGGAGATAATCACTCGCCTGAACTAATTTGTGCTATTATATGTGTGCTAACCACCCTCCTCAGAATAAATGAGGCGATTTCAATTTTTCCCATTGAGAAGTTTACATCTAGTTGTGCAGTAACTAGCACTAGTGAAAATGGCAACTGGTCACGAAATGCTTGGTTCCGCAAATTTGGATTCTTTGGATTCTCTCAAACTAAGCCACTAAGAATCCAACTGGATTCTCGCAAAATTTTGCGAAATTCTACCCCTGCAGTTCCTTTGTTCTGAAGTTCGACGGCAACCATGCGATGGACGTAAAGTAGAGTCCGAGTTCAAGACATCATTCTGCTTGACAGCTGCTACATCTTACGTGAAAATCCGCTGATGATGTAAGGATTTTATAGCGTCTCTTGCAAGCGTTATATGATAATTATCTTTGAATGTTTATGATAGTTTGTGATCTCTTACCGCTGTTGGTGTTGCTACAAACACGAGGTCCAAAAAAATGAAATCTATTAAAATAAGTGAGCAAGTTACAATACAGAACATGTGTTTTTTTGTCATTCAGATGACCATTATCCAAATCACATTAGATAGCTCACCTTAGTACTACAGAAACTATTTGTTCATATCTTAATTGGTAGGGTGGTAAAAACATTCAAAAACTCAATATCAACTTGTGGGTGGGCCGTAAAAACTTGGAAAAACTCAATTTGAGCATAACAAGAACTCAATATTTTATAGTGGGTAGTAAAAATTTGGACTTCTATGAATCCCTGTTAGACTATTCCGAATAACAGTAATCTGCTATTAAATATCAAATATAACCTCTTACAACAATTTAGCCTAAAATAATATGGGGTGTGCAGACCATTTGGTAGAACCTTCAACGATGGATTATTGTTTATTTCCAGCCCTGATTTATATTGATTGGGTTAAGTAGTTTCACTCTTCAGGTAAATCACTGGTATAAGTCATCAAAGCAATGCTGTCAGGTAGTATTTATAGATAGGGCGGGGGGCATACCCATATCCCACCACCTTGGTGTCCGTGATGGAACAAAATGTTAAACATCCTTGTTGAAATATTGAGTTGCAGGTTTCCCAGACAGACTTGCAATTTGCTCTTGCCCCTGTGAAGCATTTGGATCTGCAGCCCCTGCCTTCCTCCAACCCCACCCGTTTCGCTGCGCTTTACAGCATAATAGCAAATCCTGCTTATATCAAGTCTCTTCATGATGACCTGTTTCATACAGAAATGAGTATTTTGTCATAATATATGGAGAGAATTAAGAAGGAATTAAAATGTGAGGGATTATAAACATCATGAAGAAAATTTATATTGAGTCGGCCACTGTTTTTTTGTTTTCACAAAATAAAATTATATAATTAATTGAAATGGGACAGACTTTAGCCTGAGAAAACTGAAGTAGTTTCAATTTTGACCTTAGAATTACATGTGTACCCCATATATATTTCAGTATCAAAGAACTAAACTTGGCTCATAAGTACCAATCTTGTTTTTCAGTCACTCAGAAAGCTGAATCATGCCAATATTGTGAAACTGAAAGAAGTTATAAGAGAAAATGACCAGTTATATTTCGTGTTTGAGTATATGAAGGAGAATCTTTATCAGATGACGAAAGACAGGTAAGTCTACAGCACAGGCTGCTTGGAGTCGAGAGTTGTTTCCGTCCTGTTGTATCAGTAAGAGAGACAAGGCAGGAAATGGCATTAAGAGCGGGTGGCCAGATCCCAGCAAATACTACATTAATCTACCACCAAGTTTAATAGATTAGTACCCCGATATCACTAGAAGTGCTGGTGCAAAATATCTTTGGCCTCACTTGCATCTGTCTGGGTTTTTGAGCGAGTGGCTCATGAGAATGGTCGATTTACCTGGACAATAAAATAAATGAATAAAACACACAAAACAACATGGGGAACAAAGCCATGAACAGTTTTATGGTATTTCTGAGAGATTTGCCAAGTTTGGTATGAAATGAGTAAGTAATTCCTGACATCTGGCTACCTGCTCTCAATACAGTTTCTAGACGTGTCTCTCTATGGTGGCATATACATGTACTCTCAACTCCACATAGCCTGTGATTTACAGTCTAGATGTCTAACAGATGTATACTTATTAGATATGCTAGAAAATAGAAAACATTCAAAATGTTCGCTTGTAGTTAAATTTTAAAATGGTTACAAACTTCACATCAGGTACTTCAGATGAGTGTGGAGAATGTGACCATGAATGATCACTCATCTTTTCTGGTGAAGATCACTGTAATGAAAATTTGTTGGAGATAGCGTTTGCTCATTAATATTCCTCATGGAAGTAGATGATTGCTTTCTGGACCTTCTTGTCAAGGAAATTATTTGGCAGAATATTATATATAGAGTTACACAGGAAATGATCTGTAAGAGAAAGATTCTCTGTTATTTGTCTGATCATGTGGTCTCCTGGGACAGCTTTCTATTTGTGTGTGTTCTGCAGTAGAACTGTTTGTGTAGGCAAGTGGCCTGTGACAACAGCTGTCTAAATGGATCATATTATACAGACAGTGTTTGCTCAATGATATTATCTCTTAGATGGCTATTTGTATTGAGGGGCTGCCAGTTGTTCAAGAGCTCTTCAAGTTAAGGATATTTGTTTAAGTTCTATATTATGTATTATCGCAAGCACATTCATTAAAAAATGATTGTAAAAAAAGTGAAATAAAATGCAAAATACAAGCTGATTAATCAACCCATTGGAACCACTGATAATTTTGGATTCAGAAGAGAAGCTCTAACATGAATTACATGTAACAATCAAACAATGATAAATCAGATCCAGTTAATATTTTATGTCCGGTCTTTATGTTAGCGAAAATTTAATTATTTAATTATCTTGTAACTACTTTTTTTTTAAGCCCAGGCCCATTTTACCATCTTCATTTTGTAAGTACTTGTATACATTTCCTAATGTTTCCTTTTCGTTTTTCAGGGATAGATTATTTCCAGAATCTGTAATAAGAAATATTGTCTATCAAGTACTTCAGGGAATAGCATTTATGCACAAACATGGTAAGTAAATGATGTTAAGAGTTAATAGTCTTGATTGAATATCAGGAATGTTATAGTTCTGTTTTACAGATCTGAGATTGTGGTTTCAACATTTCCTAGAATATTTATTTCTAATAACATCAGGTTCACAGTAAAACTCATTAAAATTTATTAGAGCAAAATGGTCTAAAATTCAGCAGATTATTCATTATTTTTTTGTAAATCTTAATAAGTTTACCGGGTGGTCAAATAACTGAATGAATTCTGTTCACAGGTTGCCAGGGGGTGATTGAATTTCAGTAGACTGGTTGAATTATTAGAGGATTTACTGTAGCAATCAAATATTTCATCATTTATAGCAACAAACACCCACGGCATCAAGATTTTGATTACCTTTTTATACGCCCGCCAAAAGGCGGACGTATTATGTGATGGCGGTTTCCGTCCGTCTGTCCGTCCGTCCGTCAGAGCGTCCGCCGTGTCCGGTCTATATCTGGGACAGTTTTCTGTCTACAGTTCTAATTTTTGGTGAGTGGATACCCTATGGGGAGACGATGTGTCGCGTACCAAAATCAAGGTCAGAGGTCAAAGGTCACTGGCCTAAAAAAACAGGAAATCACTGAAGTGTTCATGTCCGGTTTATATCTGTGAACATTTTGTATCCACAGATGCAAATTTTTGTGAGTGGATACGCTAGGTGAAGACGATGTGTCGCGTACCAAAATTGAGGTCGAGGTCAGAGATCAAAGGTCACTGTTGCCTAAAATCAGGAAATCATTGATCGTTGACAGTTTTCTATCTACAGTTCTAATTTTTGGTGAGTGGATGCCCTAGGGGAGAACGATGTGTTGCATACCAAATGTAGGTCGAGGCCAAAGGTCAGTGTGACTGAAAAATCAGGAAATCATTAAAAAATTCTAATTTTTTGTGAGTGGATTCAATAGGGGGAAATGAAGTGTCGCATACCAAAATATAGGTCAAGGTCAAAGGTCACTGTCCCCAAAATCAGGAAATTATTAAAAATAACATTTCTTTGTGTCAGTAGATACATTAGGGGGACACGATGTGCACATATCAAAATGTAGGTCAAAGGTCAAGGTCACTGTGACCCCAAAATCGTGAAATGGTTAAAAATCATGATTTTTTTAGCCCATTGAGAAATTACGGGTAGCCGTTTTGTCATGTACCAAACTTTAGATCCAGGTCAATAGTCAAGATCACTGTGACCCCAGAATCAAGGTCAAAGTTCAGTGTGACGTAAAAATCAGGAAATCAATAAAAATTACTAATTTTTTATGAGTGGATTCAATAGGGGGAAATGAAGTGTCGCATACCAAAAAAAAATAGGTCAAGGTCAAAGGTCACTGACCCCAAAATCAGGAAATTATTACAAATAACATTTGTTGTGTCAGTAGATACATTAGGGGGACACGATGTGTCACATACCAAAATGTGGGTCAAGGTCAAAGGTCAAGGTCACTGTGACCCCAAAATTGTGAAATTGTTAAAAATCATGATTTTTGTGTCCATTGAGAAATTATGGGGAGACGGTTTATCATGTACCAAAATTTAGGTCAAGTTCAATAGTCAAGGTCACTGTGACTTCAGAATCAAGAAATCTTTGAAAAGTATTTTTTTTTTGTGTCAGTGGATACATTAGGGGGACATGTAGGTCAAGGCCGAACGTCAAGGTCACTGTGACCCCCAAAATCATGAGATTTATAAAAATCATGATTTTTTTTGTGTCCATTGATACATTGAGGGAAGACGATGTGTCCTGTACCAAAATTTAGGTCAAGGTCAAAGGTCAATGTCACTGTGACCCCAAAATCAGGAATTCATTACAAGTCACATTTTCGTATGCCTGTCGAAGACGAGGTCATGCAATGCGATGTTGCGTTCTATCCATTCATCCATTAACATTTGTTGTCCATGTGATAACTCTAGTTTCAAGGTATGGATTGGTACCAAACTTTGAGTATACCTTACTCGCATGGCAAAGAGGAGCCATACATCAATCGATCAAAGGTCAAGGTCACAGTCACCCAAAACTGAATCAAGTATAAGATGTGATATATGTTACATTCTCAGAAGCACAAAATTGTAGACCTTTCTCTGGTGTGCTAGCTACCAATTGGAATCAAGGCTATTAAACAAACTTGAAATTTGGACCAATATAATTTCAGATATACGGGCGTATATTGAAGCCCCTTGGGCTCTTGTTTTTCTCTGCCCTTCTCCCTGATGAAACTAATTATAGTGAAGAGGTAGGGTAGCCATGTTACTCTGATGAAATTTAGTGGATATAAAATCTACTTCATCAGATGCATCTGAGAAAGTAGAATGTATGACAGATGCATCTGAGAAAGTAGATTCTATAAGCTTACCTACGAATGCTCAGGCTGAAATCTGAGAAAGTAGATTCTACATCTAAGAAACCTCATGCCAAAATAAAATGGTTAGTCTCAAAGCTGCTTCCTGAGTTTTTCATAGTCCAGAAATGAAAAAGTTGCTGACATTCCACACATTATGTAGGCGCAGAATGGTGGTTACATATTATATTGGGTACATGTAATAGGGATGAAGGAGAAAGGAGTTGAATATACAATATTCTAAATTTGCTTACCAGTAGAGGGAGGGGTTAAAGTGTGGTTAACATGTATTTAAACTTGACTGAAGATAAATGCAATGTGGCAATGAAGTGAAACTTATACTTCATAAAATTTTGACCAACATATAATATTGGGCTTTAAACCGCCCAATGGTGAACATTGAGAGTACAGGAGTAATACAGTTTGTGAAACTACAGTGCAATGTGTTTGTTTGTTTGTCCTTGATAGGTTTCTTCCATAGAGATATGAAGCCAGAGAATCTCTTGTGTTCTGGTCCTGACTGTGTCAAGATAGCTGACTTTGGGCTGGCCAGGGAGACACGGTCCAGACCTCCATACACCGACTATGTCTCCACACGATGGTCAGTGAGCTCACTTGTTACACTGAGGCACATTAACACACTTGGAAATGTGTTTCCAATAAAATAAAAATACATAAGGAAAACACCTTTCTTTCTCTACATTAGTAGATCTTAGAGTACATAAGGAAACACCTTTCTTTCTCTACATTAGTAGCCCTTATTCTTTACCATTCATTGTATTTCCTTTTGTGCCATCTAACTTTGATAAGTTAATTGTTAGTTGAATTGAATTGAAACTAAATTGAAACTGGAAAAACACTATTTAATATTTGAAGATTCTTACTGTAACTTGGAACATCTCAGAATATATCGAGGTTGTGAAATATTACCCGGCTGTATATGGAAGTGTGTACTTTGTAGTCTCAGAGTTCTGGATCATCCAAGGTTTTCCTTCTTTTTACAAACTAGGATTGCTGTTATTCTATTTTCAGGTACAGAGCCCCAGAGGTGCTACTGCGCTCCACAAACTATAGTTCTCCCATAGACATTTGGGCAATAGGCTGTATAATGGCTGAACTTTACACACTACGACCACTTTTCCCTGGTAGCTCAGAAATCGATGAAATATTTAAAATTTGTTCTGTTCTTGGGACACCCAAAATGGTGAGTATGGACAGAGGGAATAATTTTCATGCGGTTAACTATACAAAACCTCTATACATATTGAGTTAATAGACTAACCTCTATCATGCCTTTTCATATTGAGTTAATCAACTAACCTCTATACATATAGAGTTAACAGATTAACCTCTATACCTATTGAGTTAATCCATTCACCTCTATACATATTAATATGCAGGAGAAGAGGGCTACATGATTACTTCTTTTTTGACTGTAGTGTTACTTGTTACTATTCGCTTAATATTTGTGCGATCTGTTGTTCAAAAGGTCAGAGGGATAAATTTGACCAAATGACATACATGGTGTGGCATGATCTCAAGAGATAATGTTACGCTTCCAGAAGGATGATATCTTCCGTCACATTGATGTAGATATGATGCTACCTAGTTAGTGCGTTCAGTAGTATCACCGAAAATAGTCACCACATGTCATGCATTTTGATTCTTTATAAATTGAAATGGCCTATATTAGACATTATCCAGTGACAGTATCTCTGATGGTCCATATTGGGCAGTATCCAGTGAGAGTATCTCTAATGGTCAGTATTGGACAGTATCCAGTGACAGTATATCTAACGGCCTGTATTGAACAGTATCCGGCGACTATTTCTAATGGCCAGTATTGGACATTATCCACTGGCCCGTTTTGGGAAGTATCCAGTGACTGTCTCTAATGGCCAGTATTGGAAAGTACCCTGTGACATCATCTCTAATGGCCAGTATTGGAAAGTATCCAGTGACACATACCTAATGGCTTGTATTTGAAAGTATCCAGTGACAGTATCCCAAATGACCAGGATATTAAACAGTATCCATTATCTCTAATATGGAATATCACGTTAGGCACACTGGCTCTCGTCAGATCACGGAAGTTAAGCGATGGTGAGCCCAGTATAATGCTTACTATTCGCTTAATATTTGTGCGATCTGTCATTCAAAAGGTCAGAGGGATAAAGTTGACCAGGTACATATGTATCTCAAGAGATAATGTTACGCTTTCACAGGGATGCTATCTTCCGTTACATTGATGTGGGCATGATGCTACCTAGTGCGTTCAGTAGTATCACCGAAAATAGTCAACACATGTCGTGCATTTTGGTTCTGGATACTGAGCCTAGATGATGTCAAGGGACATAAGCGATTCCTGTTTTCGGGATTGGCCATCATTCACTGATCTTCTGTTCTCCTCTAAATTAAATTTTGAAGCCGGATGGGTTTTATTTTGCACCAAACCAATTCACCATCCATCCAAAATCCTCATACATTTGGTTCAAATGGCATACAGTGGCCTTAAAACAGAGAGTACATAAAGAATAAAGTATTCATTTTTGTTTAAGATGACCAACAGATGTATGTATTTAACATACTGAGACATGCTCAGCAAAATAATAATATTTGGGTTAAATTCCCTATACCAACACATGATGGACCCTCTGTATTTTCTGTTTCACTCCATCTATCCTGACATGTTTACCCATGTTATCGTGGAATGGTGCGTTCAATGTTTGCTATATTGTATTGTAGGATGAATGGGAGGAAGGATATAAGCTAGCAGCACAGATGAACTTTCGTTGGCCCCAGTGTGTACAGACTAACCTCAAAAGTATCATCCCTAATGCCAGTAATGAGGCCATACACCTTATGAAGGACATGCTGGCTTGGAATCCACAAAAACGACCTAGTGCTAGTCAGGTAGGCAGCTGCAGCCTTACCCTATTTCTTGTAATTATTCAGATGGCAAAAGTTAAGTACAGGCATCTGCAGAGAGAAATTCTGCTAAGATTTCACAAATTTCACTGTCTTTTCAGTTCTTGGAATAAATAACATTTCCATGCCACAGTATTAGCCTCAGTTGACAGGAAGATGGTTTTTTTCTGGTTCTAAGTCTAAAAATGCTGTTCGAAAAATTAGAAGAAATAGGATAATACATGAAGTATATTTGTGGTCACAATGCTGACCACATTTGGTCCTCAATACCATTTTCATTATAACTTTATGCAATTACATGCAATAAGATGAGGTAGTGTATGCTTTATTTGAAATTACGATGTCATGATACTGTAATGTATCGTAAGTTTATATTCCACAAATTATGTACATGTATATCTGTATTGTTGCGCTTAAAAATCTACCGTAACATAATAGGTCGAAGAATTGTTCAATGCCAGAGAGATATTACAACCCTGTATAATATTTGAGTGTTTCAATCAATTTAATATATACTGTGTCACTTCACAGAAATTCTGAGGAAAGCATGAAGAAACGATAGTGTTGGCGATTCTGGTAGTCTAGAATAATAACTGATACTATATTGTGGAATAGTTTGAGTATGTAGTATTATGATTATAATAATCTGAGACTTGTAGTTGTTGAGGATTTCATAGCTGTAAGGAATCCTGGACTTGCACTAAAATTGAATTTAATCCTTAAAAAATAGATCTGCCTCGATAGCATTGACCGTTCCATTGACATATCACGGTATGACTCCCAGTGGTTTTCTTTTTTCTGCTGTCGTTCCTATCTATTCAGCGTAGGAATTATTTGTAATCAGTCATAACTGGACTGTTTTCAACCTGAAATTGGCCAAAAATTATAACTGTAAGCATAATCCTTCCTTGGAATAGTAGGAATTTGATCTATGTTTACACCAGCTATCCGTAGTTACAAAACTGACCCATGCTTCAGAGATAGGCAAGAGAGCAGAAGAAGGAACCACTGAGAGCCACATGTTACAGTACTGCACCTGCCGCTGCTATCGGGGATGATCTATTTTCTAGGAATAACATCAATTTTAATAGTTCGGGATTGTTTGGATCTTAGCTCCTACTTATCTGATGTGATTGACTTTGATTTTCAGTCTCTGCGATATACATATTTTCAAGTGGGTCAGAATCTAGGGGTTCAGTCACGACCACCGGGCAACTCAAATCCCACACATCCACCTAATATAACGAGACAGCAGTCACCAACTGGGGGCCAGCAACCACGTCAGAACCACCACCACCACCAACAACAACAGCAGCAACAACCACCACATCAACATCAACACAGACAACATCATCACTCTTCACAAACGGATCAAAGTGATCATTCTCAGAAAATGTACCAAAGTCGACGAGAGCCAGTCGCCAACTATGGGGGCTATAAACCTTCAGCAGCAGCAGATCCTCTTTCTTCAAAACCTGTCCAGGACAATAGACAAGTCAATCAAGCGATGAAACAGACACCCAGTAACTCCGTCCTGCAAGGCATTGGTAGTAACCAAGCACCCAAACATCAGGAGAATGTAAGATATTTATTCATTCTAGATTCAGTTTTACTCTACCTTGGCATCCCAATGTAGATATGGACTTGGTGTAAATGTCTCCACTAAATATTTATTCCCTGATGCTTCGATGATGTAACACAGCCCTTAGAATGAGCATTGGCTGTGCATCTGGTTTTGTTTCTGGACAATAAAGTTAACAGTTAATTCACAGATTCTATTCAGATTTCTTACACATGCCTTGCTGCATGACCTTGCTTGGAATGTATTTCAACTGCATACATTCATATGTGGTAAAGACTTAATGTATCTTCCTGGAGTTCTTGTTCTGGGATTTTAAATTTTGAAGAACAAATTGGGTACATTTGACAGTTGCTATATTTTGCTTGGAACTCTCTCTCTCTGTCAGCAGGATCCCTTCACAGTGTCTGTATCTAAGAAGCAGAGTGGGAGGAAGCGATGGGGAGGGGGTCTGTCAGAGACCTGGGATGACTGGGATGATCTAGACTTTGGGATTCCTCACAGTAAAAAGGCTCCTTTAGGCTCCATCAAAAAGAAAGAGAACATCCCTGAAAAGCGGAAAGAACACAGTATATTTGATGATGACGACGATTTATTTGGGTGAGTTGGAAAATGAGGCTTACCTGGGGATTACAAATGAAGTGTCGTATAGCATTTATTAGAAATTTATTATGCTAATGTCCGAATGGAAGTACAGCTCCTACAATAAAGGACTAGAAACACCAGACAGTTTGTTTGACCTGTTTATGGATTTTTATATGATATCTATCTTTACGCTTGCAAATGTCTCGCTTAAAAAATGGGAAACCACACACAAAGGTTGTATGCAGATATAAATTGAAATGGCCTATATTAGACATTATCCAGTGACAGTATCTCTGATGGTCCATATTGGGCAGTATCCAGTGACAGTATCTCTGATGGTCCATATTGGACAGTATCCAGTGACAGTATCTCTCATGGCTCATATTGGACAGTATCCAGTGATAGTATCTCTCACAGCCTATATTGGACAGTATCCAGTGATAGTATCTCTCATGACTCATATTGGACAGTATCCAGTGGCAGTATATCTCATGGCTCATATTGGACAGTATCCAGTGACAGTATCTCTGATGGTCCATATTGGACAGTATCCAGTGACAGTATCTCTCATGGCTCATATTGGACAGTATCCAGTGACAGTATCTCTCATGGCTCATATTGGACAGTATCCAGTGACTGTATCTCTCATGGCCCTGTACAGACCTTTTTGTCTTTGATATATGTTGGCATTTGTGGGAAGTTGATGCTGGGTCGACATCGGGCCTTGCAGACTAGTCTTTTGTGTTAAATGCTGTCATTTTCATCTGACGACGATACAGCTCACCAATCTTCAGTGTACGAGTTGTTACAGCGCAACAGCTCACCAATTACCAATATACGAGTTGTCAGAGCATTTCCATCATAGCTCTCTAGATTTGTATCTAATACCGCTTATGCCGGTGCTAGGGACCGTGTGGTCATATCATCCAAGTTGCCACATGAACAGGTACAATAAAAGCGTACCTGAGATACAACACATCACGAATCGTAGATTCTTGGTATGTGCTTTAGAATAGGTTAACCGGAAGACTATACTGTGAAGTCATGTGGCTCTGTCAGTATGTTGGCACCTCTTCCCACTTCCCTTATATGTGTTGTAATCATATTGGACAGTATCCAGTGACAGTATCTCTCATGGTCCATATTGGACAGTATCCAGTGACAGTATCTCTCATGGCTCATATTGGACAGTATCCAGTGATAGTATCTCTCACAGCCTATATTGGACAGTATCCAGTGAGAGTATCTCTGATGGTCCATATTGGACAGTATCCTGTGAAAGTATATCCAATGGCCCATATTGAACAATATCCAGTGACAGTATTTCTAATGGCCTCTATTGGACAGTGTCCATTGACAGTATCACTAATGGCCTGCATTGGACATTATCTCTAATGGCCCATATTGGACATTATCCAGTGACTGTATATGTAATGGTCTGTATTGGACAGTATCTTTACTGGCCTGTTTTGGAAAGTATCCAGTGACTATCTCTAATGGCCAGTATTGGACAGTATCCAGTAACATATAAATAATGGCTTGTATTTGACAGTATCCAGTGACAGTATCCCAAATGACCAGGATATTAAACAGTATCCATTATCTCTAATATGGCATATCACATTGAGCCCACTGGTTCTCGTCAGATCACCGAAGTTAAGCAACGTTGAGCCCAGTATAATACTTGAATGGGTGATCGGGTGCTGTGCTGGCTGGGTTGATCAGTGTCCTGGATGACATAAAATGTGAGCACAAACCCATTTTTCACATCTCTTTAACACTTGAGCTTCTTTTCTTTCTTTTATCTACAGAAGCATACATGTGAGTAAGAAGCCATCCCCAGCTAAAGCCGCCCCCTCCCATAATAGACTGAACTCTGGCCGGTCTACAGCCTCATCAGCTAAACAACACTATCTGGGCAAGGCCAGGTATCTACCAGGTGAGTAACCTACATCCCTGTTTGAGACTGAAACAGCTGATCTCTGTTACAACCCATTATGATGATCACTCTCATAATTATACCCCCCCGTACACGTAGTGTATGGGGGGTATACTGGTTTCAGCTTGTCCGTCCGTCCGTCCGTAACATTTTGTTTCCGGAGCATAACTTGACAACCGCTACTTGGATTCCTCCCAAAGTTGGTATGCAGCTGCCATACCATGAGACCTCGCTTGGGATTGCGTTTGGCGCATGTGCGTCTACAGGTGGCGCCACCTAGGGTCAAAAGTTTCTCTTGTCGTCCGTAACATTTCGTTTCCGGAGCATAACTTGACAACCGCTACTTGGATTCCTCTCAAATTTGGTATGTAGCTACCTTACCATGAGACCTCACTTGGGATTGCGTTTGGCGCATGTGCGTATACAGGGAGCGCCACCTAGGGTCAAAAGTTTCTCATGTCAGTCCGTAACATTTTGTTTCCGGAGCATAACTTGACAACCGCTACTTGGATTCCTCCCAAAGTTGGTATGCAGCTGCCATACCATGAGACCTCGCTTGGGATTGCGTTTGGCGCATGTGCGTCTACAGGTGGCGCCACCTAGGGTCAAAAGTTTCTCGTGTCAGTCCGTAACATTTCGTTTCCAGAGCATAACTTGACAACCGCTACTTGGATTCCTCTCAAATTTAGTATGTAGCTACCTTACCATGAGACCTCGCTTGGGATTGCGTTTGGCGCATGTGCATCTATAGGTGGCGCCACCTAGGGTCAAAACATTCTCTTGTCGGTCCGTAACATTTCGTTTCCGGAGCATAACTTGACAACAGCTAATTGGATTCCTCTCAGATTTGGTATGTAGCTACCTTACCATGAGACCTCGCTTGGGATTGCGTTTGGCGCATGTGCGTCTACAGGTGGCGCCACCTATGGGCAGAATTTTCTCAGTTGGTCCGTAACATTCCATTCCTGGAGCATAACTTGACAATGGCTGATTAGATTCTTCTCAAATTTTGTATCTAGCTGCCATACCATGAGACCTAGCTCGGGATGTCGCATATGCGTCTACAGGTAGTAAGTTTAATATTTCACTTCCCATTCACTTCCTTTTCCTCTTCAATTTGGTTATCCAGATGACAGTAATTCGCCTATCTGTTGCAACGGCCCATTTCAAGTCTACACGGTTCTAGTGGTAACAACAGTTAGGTAAAACACTATATGCCTGCATAACCCCATTCCCAACAATCATTATTAACATCAATTTTCAGAACAATCCATTAAACTCATCTGAGTATCATCACGACACATGCATAGACAATCCGTTAACCACATTCCAACCGAGCGAGGTCTCATTGTCAACTAGTTACATACCGTGCCGCCACCCAACGCATTCTAAATGGACTTACCCGTAAACTACTATAACATGTATACTTATATTCCACTACAAATACTCGTCAATTTCTATCAAATGTGCATCCGGGGGGTATCTTGTAAGCATGCTTACTGATCATTTCCACCGCCACAATCCCATTCAACTTACTTGTGAAACGTTAACCACCCCCATGTATCTATGCCTTTACGGGGGGTATCTTGTAAGCAGCCTTACTGATCATTTTGATCAAATGTGTGCATCCCTCAGACTATGCTCTAGTTGGAACAGCAAATGTGAATTTCCAGTTAATTTGTCAGCTTAGCACTGCCTGATAAGAGTAAAAAACACTGCCTGATAGAGTAAAAAACTCCGCCTCACAGCTTAGCACTGGCTGATAGAGTAAAAAACTCCACCTCACAACTTAGCACTCCCTGATAGAGTAAAAAACTCCACCTCACAACTTAGCACTGCCTGATAGAGTAAAAAACTCCACCTCACAACTTAGCACTGCCTGATAGAGTAAAAAACTCCGCCTCACAACTTAGCACTGCCTGATAGAGTAAAAAACTCCGCCTCACAACTTAGCACTGCCTGATAGAGTAAAAAACTCCGCCTCACAGCTTAGCACTGCCTGATAGAGTAAAAAACTCCGCCTCACAACTTAGCACTGCCTGATAGAGTAAAAAACTCCACCTCACAACTTAGCACTGCCTGATAGAGTAAAAAACTCCACCTCACAACTTAGCACTGCCTGATAGAGTAAAAAACTCCGCCTCACAACTTAGCACTGCCTGATAGAGTAAAAAACTCTGCCTCACAACTTAGCACTGCCTGATAGAGTAAAAAACTCCGCCCCACAGTAGAGATCCCAGTAAATTATTGCTGATAGCAGAGACTCGTCACTGTAATCACTTAGTCTGCCCGTCAGGATTGTAATTTTGGCCCATATTGCCCTGGCCAATAGCCATCCAACACATTCATTGCTCATTTGTATCTGAGGGCTATTCCAGAAAAATGTACATGAGGTGGGGGGAAGGCTACTTTTTCTGACCCCAACCACGCATACACCATTTATTCCAGCTCACTAATGTTAAATGACTGTATGCCACCAACCACGCACATATCATAGAATGGAAAAATCTCATGTACTTTTTTCTGGAACAGTCCTTAATTAATGATAATTGTATTTGTTATGGTTTAAGAATCCATCCTGACATGGAAATGAATTATATTGTCTACAGGTATCAGTGTACGTAACAGTGCGGTAAAGAAAGAGAGCCCTGGAGGCCATGGTGGGTTCTCCCCCATCACAAGGCCTGCTCTAGGGGCTCTGGGAATGGGACGTACCAATATGGCCTTAGGAGGTAAGTTAGTTGTCTTGTCCATCCATGTCCAAGATATTTTATCTTAGCAGGTGTGTATATTTGTTTTGATTGAAGGAAATGGCACATCAATTATATTGCATTTAGGACTTGCACGATGTCTTGTCAGATGTAACCTGCGGGTGTTTTAACAGCTGGAATAATAGCATTGAAATCAATGAGAATTATTTTTAAACTAACTTTTGCAGCTTGATTCTGGTGTATTAGCTTTCAAGCGATTCTTTTCAAATTTGGCATGCGGGTACCTCGCCTCAAGATCTTGCTTGGGATTGTTTTTCACGCCGACCCACCAAAAGGTGGTGACACCTTGGGGCCAAGTTAAAATTTTGTTTCTAGACAATAACTTCTAAGTTCTAACTGAACTAATTCTTTTCGAATTTGGTATGTGGGTACCTCACCTCAAGATCTCAATTGGGATTGTTTTTCATGCCGATCTGCTTTTAGGTGGCACCACCTGGGGTCAAGTTAAAATTTTGTTTCTGGACAATAACTTTTAAGTTCTAAAAACCTGAGCGGATTCTTTTCAAATTGGGTATGCAGGTACCTTGCCTCAAGACCTTGCTTGGGATAGTTTTCCACACTGTTCCGTCTATAGGTGGCACCACCTGGGGGCCAAATTAAAATTTTGTTTCTGTACAATAACTTTTGAAAAACTGAACAGATTTCTATGTGGGTACCTTGCCTCAAGATTGCTCTTCATGCCACTAAATGTTACTTTTCCAAGCCAAATCAATTGCTTCAACGTCGGGGGACTTTAACTGCTCAGGTTTTCATATAATTTTCATATGGATGGATCAGACAGTAACGATGAAAAACTAGTGAGCTCCATGCAAATCTTGTGACGCCTGAGCAGAACTCAACCATTGGATCACAGGATCGACACTTGAGAAAGTAGTGGATAGAAATGTACTTAAGATTTCCTGGTTAGAGAGTACGCTATGTTCAGGCTTTTTGCTCCATTTATATTGAACATATATGTTCTTGGATGTCTCTTATGTAATACCCCATTAAATACTATTTGCTCAGATGTTACATTGATTGTAGCGGGCAGATTTCCCGATTTGTTATATTGAAACATTCCATCATTTTATGTCCATTCCCCTTGAACACGCAGTTAACCTTATCCATATTAATTGTGCAGGGGGCGGCGGGTTTGGAGCCAGTCCTTCTGGGGGTGCTTATGTCCCATCATTCATGGGCTCTATGGGCTCTGGAAACAAATCAAGTAAGTACATCTTGAAACTTCAAATACGTGAACAATATTCCAAGGGATCTCCAATAGTGACCTTTAAAATGATATCCTCAGGGTTATAGAAGATGGATATCAGACTCAAAAAGAAATGAAGATGCTATGCATCAGAACTTTGGAGGCAGTTCTCATGCATTGTTGTTGAGTGTGCTTGGTTTACACAAAACTGTGTATGTGGAAACGGCAAATGCTGTGGCTTTAACCCTTCACCTGTATGCAAGGTGTACGGCCTCCCAACTTCTTGCGTACGTAATATTTGAATTCCCACAAAGTGATGTTAAATCCTATTCACTACACAGTTCTTTGCTATTTCAAAGAGATCTTCTGTTGATAGAGTAACTTCTGCTGATAGATCCTTCCTTTAATAGTCTTTAGTATTACGATGAGCATTGATACACATGTAGTACATGTAGATTCTCAGAGCTGTGTTCACTTAGACATTGTGATTGTTTGTTCTGTAGATGTGGGATGGAAGCGAGCTCAGCCGGCCCCGATCTCTCTGAGTAAGAACTCGGCTAACAGACAACAAGTGCCTGTACATGGACGTACAGACTGGGCAGCAAAGTGAGTCATTTCATCATTCTCGTCATTTTATGTTGAAGTAATTTTGCTTAGGTGTCCAGAGCATGGGTAGACCAGTCTCTAACAAATCGATGTTGGTGACTTGAGAAAGTCATTTGAGCAGTTTACTCGCATGAATGTCCATGCCACCTTATACATTAACTTGAAACATCGCAACATCATTGTTGACATCGCAACTGCCCTAAACGTCGCAGTGTGAGCATGTTGATTGTGATCAAACGCGGTGAAAGGTCACTCTGGGCCAAAAACCAGGAAATCTTGAGTGGATGCATTAGGAGGAAACAATGTGCAGTCAGTTTGGGCGCTTGTTCTGTATGTTTGGTAAACATGCCTCGCGTTGTCAAACATATATCATTTTACAACATCAGTGACCTTTGAAATAGACCATGCTCCTCCTCTACTGAACTTGACCTAGAGACCCTCCTTAGGGAATGAGTGTTGAAATTCACGATATCGACAGACTATCATTAACATCACAACTGTCCTTGCGATGTTAATGGCCATCAACTCAACTTGCGAAACATTGAAATAGTCGATATTTAACATCGCAAGGACAATTGCAGTGTTAAGAGATTCTAATGGTATCCAATGTACACTTGTCTACTGCTTCTCACATTTTAATTTCGGACCCTCCTTAGGTGAATGAGTGTTGAAATTCATGATATCGACAGACTATCATTAACATCATAACTGTCCTTGCGATGTTAATGAACATCAACTCAACTTGTGAAACATTGAAATAGTCGATATTTAACATCGCAAGGACAATTGCAGTGTTAAGAGATTCTAATGGCATCCAATGTACACTTGTCTACTGCTTCTCACATTTTAATTTCGTGTGCTTGGCTTTGTAAGAAAATCACTCTGGTGTCTCACAACATTAGCGACGCAGAGAACTCGTCAAGTAGCCGATAATGATTCAAATAATAAGGTGTTCATACTGTTCATTCTTTTGATTGAGTTAGTAGGGAAGGCCCTTCTGTACCAGTACTTTGCTAATTGATGTAAATTATGTTATTTCTGCTAATCTCTGCATTTCCTTTTCAGATATCTCAAATGACAAGTCTCAGGACAATCCTAGGACGCCAGTTTTATCTTTCATATGACTTGTACAATGCAGTGTGTGACCTGAATCGTCGGGGTTTGGGAAGGCTTGACCCTGTTGACTGGAGCCCAGCCTTGAAGACTGATCATGGTTATTGACAATTGTCCGTCCATGTTCTGATGGATGTTTTGTGTTAAAATTGCTGGTCTCAGAACCAGACTGTGCCATCCATGAATAACGATCTCTTAAACCGAGCACAAAATATTAAGTGCTATAATGATTCCCTTACTTAATTATTCCCTTATCTACATTACTGCACAGATTGACTGTGTAATTAATGTCAATAATACCCAGATGTATATTTGAACACTTATCATTTACCTGGTTTAGAAGCAAATGTTTACTTTAGCCCGTTTAGTGTAACAGATATTGTTGACTGAAGTAAATTTCCATGGTTATAGACATGTCACAATATTAGCGTGACAAGTATTATCTGTGTTTCAAATTATGGGACTCGCAAAGCTTCATTCAGTTTCTTTGCTATGGACAGGTACTGAAGGCATTCAGGCGTGTTCCAAGTATTATAACACTGAGACACCACCTATGACGTGGAGGGAGTGATATTCATGCCTTCAAGTTATCTTGCATTGCATCAGAATCTAAACTGAAGTTAGTATAATTATTCAGCTGTATCTCTCCTTTTCAGTGGAAGCATTATTATTTAGGTACTATTATAAAGCAGGCCTGATGCAATTATTACCCAGTTACACATAATCACCGCACCAGCATAATTATCTTTTTAGTTACATATATGCTTGTTTATGTTTGTTGTTTACCTAAATTATACATGTGTACTGTACCTCCTGTTTATGTAACTTGTTATAGTCTCGGTCAACTGTGATATGTTTATAAATTTTATTATTTTTAAATCAGTTACTGTTACATTATGGAATCAGTTACTGTTACATTATGGAAAATGTAGTTTTGTATTTGTCCAAATTCCTTTGTCCACACCAATTTCTGGTCAAATTGGTTGATCAAGGAAACAACCCCACCACCTGTCACTAAATATACACTGTCTGTAAATAATTAGAGAAATCTCAATACCAGATTTTGTCAGTTTCTCATCAGCTATTCTTGTATTGTGTCTTCACATCATTTGTTGTTCATCAAATCATGCCATATATATATATATATATACATAGTTACAGATTTTCAATTCTTGATGCATATTTCTAGTGAGGATTGTGTATAGTTTTGTGGAGAAATGTATAGGTGCCAATCTGCATCGCATTGGAGAGAAAAAATGATGTGACTCAGATTCTCACATATTTTTCCACAAATTTCTTCTAATAAATTGATCAACAATGTAAAAATAAGAAAGAGCTAATCTGCATTGTTCATAGTAATTTTGACAGGAAAACCCAGTTTTGTATGAAAGTTCAGGGCTCTGGGAGTATCCCCCTTATCAGAGGCAAGAATGAGAGTAGGTTATGAATACAAGTGAGATTGAGGGTTTCCTTCAATCACTGGAACATTAATGGAGTATTCAATAGGCCAAACGGCATGAAGTTGCATTCATAGATGCCCAAAAGTCCTAATATAAATGCTGCTCATGGCCTTTCTCCATTTCCACTTGCTAGGTCCCAGATTTCAAATCATGACAGCTGAACCACTTCATGGTCTCCAATATGCGAGTTAAGTAGTATGTTTATTAATTGGAAATATACGAAGATCTGTCTAGAAAAGACAAGGCTGTTTACCTGTTGTTCTTTCTAACCAAAATCAGACTGTAGATATGGTTGTTCTCAAGAAACATTGCAGTTGGGCTCTCAATTCTGAATATTAGTATCCAGGAACATTTACAGTTTGTTTGAAATATTTGTACAGAATTCTCCAATACCTCAAGATAAAATGATACTGTAAATGCGTGATATTCCAACCATTTGACATAGTTTTAACAAAACCCATAACTCTGATCATTTTCTGTATGTTATTGAGCTATGTGGTTTGCTTTAATTTGACTGATTTATGTATTTTATCAACCTGTATATATTTATGTCAAGATGAATAATATTTTTCTGTCTGAGAATAGAAAAGACTCAACTAAGGGACCAATTCTTCCTTTTTATTCTCATGTACATCAATCTGGATGAATAATAGACATTTGAATGATCAATCAGTCTGTGAATTTTTTTTGAGAATTGCAGTTTTGGATGTCCAACATATTTTTATTATGATCTTTTGCCGAACAGCATGTGGAAGCTTTTTTGGATGTACAATGGGGCTCTAATTGATTGTCCCTTGTGACCAAAAACAGGGGTAAATACATTACAACATTATAAATGCATAACATTTGTGGTAATTTATTCTACATACACTATGTAAGCCGGGTGGGTTGGGAGGTTTCAGGAAGAGGAAACAATAAAACTACAAAAACCCATCTGCTTTCTTTTGTTTACTGCATTGTATTGAGAATCCAAATAACCAACTAGTACACTATATACAGATTATCTCATTCTCTGAACCCCTACAGTCAGTCCTCGGACTGATTTTCACCAGGACACCTCTGTGTGTGTGTGTGCACGCGCATTCAGTCTTCTATTGATTATTCTTGTTACATAATGCATTTATTGATGGAAAATGCATCCAGTATAGCTTATAGAAGGATAATCAAGTAATTAGGCTCAAGTCTTTAAAACACCACATTGCAACATCTGGTTTGTGTTAAGCCCCCTCGAATATAAGAGATTGCTTAGAAAACAGAGCCAGAAGTTTGCTAAATCTGCAGCCAAATATTGGTCAAACAAAATTACAATAAAAGACCAGATGGTTCTGTTAATATTGTATATAATTAACCAACCAGAAAATAAAGCAGTTACAAAATGTGGTACAATATATCACAAAACTTTTTGCAACACTGAAAGAGTGTGCTCAAGTAACTTAAATGTTCATAAACAATCCGCTAAGTGTCCATTTCAGTCCACTTTCTTCCGAGCGTTGATGTACAACTCCGAGTTCTTTTATCCTGTATCCAGACTGGTGGTCCACTCCTCGTGAAATCCACATGTTTCACACTCCACAAAGCAGTCTTATTCTAGCAAAGATCGACATTCAAGATCAGATTCTGTAACTCGAACCGAGGAACAACTCAATGGGAATCTCCCAACGATGTCGATTTTATAATTGCTGAAGATCTCCAAGAGGGACCTTTAACCAACGCTTCTGTGGTCCAATAAGAATTGATTCCATCCACAGTTTTTGCATGAAAACACTTGACAGTCCAAAAGTTCCTAAATCACTTTCACGATCTTGCACGATTAGATGACTGTTAGCCTCTCAGTGTTACAGATGTCACTTGTTCACACAGCTCAGATCACATTCCTGACATCACAGTGTTACATCACTAAATGGTAACAAGCTGAAGAATTCTCCCCTCTACTGTCAACACTTCTCTTACAAATACCTGGAATAGAACTTCCCAGAAAATGCCATACAGAGAGCAATAGAACTTCCTGGAATATTCTTCACAGTACTAGTTCTTTTCACGCACCATACTCTACACATGTTTCATCTAGAACCTCTCAAAAGTTCTTTGCCAAACCATCAGTGCAGGATGATGTCATTGTCCTGGAAAGAACATGTTTACAAATGACTGCAGCCAGAGCGCCACACTAAAAAAATAAACCACCATCTACTCCATATAACAAAATAATTACAGTATTTATTGCTCAAATCTTCACCTGCTATTGCTGATGGCCTTATCTCCCTTAGGAGTATCCTTTGCAAAATAATTAAAACTAAAGTTGTCTCCCCTTGGGGAGCTCGGCCAGCTCAGCTAGGTTACTTAAGCCCCTGCTCTGTCCTGATACTCCCTCTTTCTCTTTGCATGCTGCTCGCATGTGGTTGCTTCAAGGAGTTTCTATAGTGTGCTAGTTTGGATTGACCTACGGTTGTATTTTTCTAAGCTAGTATTCTTGCTGTATTTACGTAGACATTATGTTTGATATATCTGTCCCTGTAAATTCTAAATCTTGCCGTTCGTTGGCAGTTTTGGTCTAGTTCGGATGCTCACACTGTCTGTTTCTCATGCAAAGGTCTCCTTTGTTACCGTCAGTCCACGTGTATGAAGTGTCTAAGTTGGGATGATACCGCCTGGAAGAATTATGCCCAGGCTAAACGAGCGTATTTATTACAGGATACGGAAGACCCTGGTTTATCTACGGACGAGAGACTCCAAAATGAAATTGCTTTGTCGGAGATTTCAAATTTAACGAAGAGCTTTCTGGCTCTCGTTTTGGATTTATCGCATAGACTTAGTCCTGCATGTCAATATCGTCGTCTATTAGAATTTCCCCCAGTGGGACTGCTGTACGAGAAGTTAGGGGTAATTTCCAGACAGTTTAGAACCAGTTGGTAGGTCTTGTCTGGCGTGTTTGTGCACAAACCCGTTTCTTTGTTTGGACAACAAAGGATTCTGTCCCCAAGTCCGGCCTTCTCGACCGCTCTTTTGTTATCGACGAGCAAACGATTTCAGCTCCATGGGTCGGCCTGCAGTCCAGTTCTTTGAGAAAAGAAATGCTTTAACGTTTTATACCTTCGCAGGATTACAAGTTTCTGCAGGGAAATTGTATTCTTGCTGATTTAAACGATAACATATCCTTTCATTTTCGTTGTTGTTATTGTTGTTTCGGACCTTTCAGTTTTTGGTAGTTTACATCTATGCTTACAGTTCATTGTGCCTACCAAAATTTACTCTCTTGTTAAATCAAGTGTTATTCTGTTTATTTGATATCATGTGATCAAGAGAGAGAACTTGCAGAGGTTTTTCTCTGCCATTTACTCTTACGTTGTTGTTGTTGTGTTTGTCTTCGTTGCCACAAGTCAAAGCTATACACTACGTCTTTGTTACATTTTAATGTGCCTACCAAATTACTCTCTTTGTGTAATCAAGGGTTATCACTTTATTCGTGATATGTTTTGATCAAGAAAACAGATCACGAGATTGTTTATTAAGAAATTGTGCTATACTTTGGAACACATTTTCTGCTAGTAAATATTGCATTGTGAAATATTTATTTTTTCACAACCAAAATTTTCCCGTTGGAATACTGAATTAGACTTACAATTCAAATTGAGTTGAGCTTTAATTTTATTTCCTCTTTCTGAGAAATTAATATTATTAGCTTGAGTGTGAGTTTTATTTCTCCGGGAAGACTAGAATTGTTTCTCATTCGACAACTTGTAGGGTGTTTATTGATCTTTTTCTGGTCTGAAGGCCGGGCAAAGATCAAGCCTGGAGTTACTCAATCATCTGCTTGGGACAGCATAAGACTGTTTCCAGCGGGCGGTCTTCTTCTACTTCGTAAGTAACTTTCGTCTGAGAACGATTACCGGTTACAGCCTAGTAAGAGGATCGACAGACCGCTCCTAAGCAACGTTCTTTGCTGTTCTTCTTCTACGACTGCTTCGTCCAAAACATCTTTTGAACTACAACATTTGTTTGATCTTAATTTTTATTCTGTATGATAATTTCATTTGAGGACTTTAGACCTCAAATTGGAGGGGGAGTCAAGATTGAACATTGTTCTTTTCATGGGTTTTTATTGGAAATCACCGGTTGTCTTCTTTAGAAGCTTTTGGTCAATTCAAATTGTGAAATTTAATGACCTTAGTTTATCTACCGGCGAGAGACATCAAAATGTAATTGCTCTCACCGGGGAATTTTAAATTTATTGAAGATCTTCCTAGTTTACGTTGGAAGTATCTTTGTGTGATGTCGGGGATGATGCTACCGGGCGGAGTTACGCCCAGGATTAACGTTTTTCAACGTGTACATCATCTCCTCTGCGTTTCAAATCTCGTAACAGTTTCGCGAACTACGGCTGTTCGTTCGGATTCCACTGTGACTTTTCGAGTTTCGGTTTCAGTTTTTCGGGTTCAACTTCAGTTGTTTTTCCTTCTACGTCGTTCTTGTACGCCATAACGTCGTTCTTGTTCACCTAAACGACGTTTCTCGTACATCACAACGCCGTTCTCATTCTCCGCAACGCCATTCTCGTTTGCATTACGTCGTTCTGTTACACCTCAACGACGTTCCATTACGCCGTCACGTCGTTCTCATACACCTGTACGTCGTTCTTGTTCGCCGTTCACGTACGCCTCAACATCGTTCCCGTACGTTAGCACGTCGGTCATTATGTCTGTTCGTCGTTTCTCGTACACTTCAACGCCGTTTTTCCCGTACGTCGGCACGTCGTTCTCGTACATCTGTTCGACGTTCTCGTACGCCACAACGCCGTTCACCACGTCTTTCTTTTATACCTCCTTATCAGGGTCGTCAAGTTCGACAGTCCCAGTCTCCATTTCTAGATCTTTCTCTTGATCGTCATCGAAGCTTCGACGTTTGTTCGCCTGCACGTCTCTCGACTTCGGTGTTTTTTCCGTCTTTTAGTCGGTATTCTTTACCTTTCTTCTGACAATTCGGTTGATGAGTCTTCATTTTCGTATGGTTGACCTCCATCATTTTGCGAGACGCATATCTTCTTATACCCATTCATCCTCGTCTTCGGCGTTTCTTACGATTCACCATCGTCGGTCGTCGGTTTGAGTGGCAAGTCCTCCCGTTCGGAGTCAACATCGCCCCTTGTATCACTTCTCCAGTCATGGCGTTTTTCGCCATCTCGGGGCTTTCACATCGAGGTTTAGGTTCGTCGTTACTTTGGGGCGGTTTTTCGACACTCTCCATCAAGTGCTTCGTCCCCCGATAGACCATTGGACCAGTATTTAGATGTTGGCGCTATAGTTGTTTTGTCATCAACTCATAGGGCTATTCATTTCTACGCAGGACCTTACTCTTTACTCTCCTAGTTCCGCCTCTGCAGTACCATCATTCTTATCTTCAGACGTCATCCCTCAATCCATTAGTGCCGGTATTGACGTCTCTACATCCACTTCTGATTTGGTGGCAGTCCCGCCTCAACGTCATGTGGGGAGTTCCCTTCCGATTTCCATCTCCGGATCACCATCTCTACACCGATGCTTCCGAGACCGGTTGGGGAGCCCATCTGGACGGACTGGAGGTGTCCGGCAGTTGGTCTAGGCTGGATGCCAGACTTCACATCAACCTTCTGGAGATGGAGGCAGTCATCCTAGCAGTTCAGCGTTGGAGTTGGCGTCTCGTGAATTCGTCCCTTCTCTTCGCTATGGACAACTCTACTGTCAGTGCTCACATCAATAAGATGGGTACCACTCGATCTTTCTCAACGTTTCGTCCGGTGTGGAATCTTTACGACTGGGCTCTCATTCATCTCTGTCATCTCAATGCTCGCCATGTCCCGGGTCGGCTCAATGTCTTAGCGGACCGCCTTTCTCGTCCCGACACCGTGTTTCAGACCGAATGGCAACTTCAGCCGGAGGTCTTCCGCCAGATCTGCAGCATCTGGGAGACCCCCTTGATCGACCTGTTTGCGTCGAGGAACTATGCGCAGCTCGCCCTCTTCGTCAGTCCGATTCTGGACCCTCAAGCTTTCGCCATAGACGCCCTTTCAATCAACTGGGACAACTTCCTGGCTTATGCCTACCCGCCCATGGCCCTGATTCAGGAAGTTCTTCAAAGATTACTCAGCACGACTGCGACATTCTGCTCGAGGTTCCGTGGTGGCCTCGTCGTCAGTGGTTTCCGGTACTGGTTCCGCTTCTCACCGCTCCGCCACATCGTTTTCCAGTTTGGCCTAGCCTGTTGCGTCAACCTCACGGGATAATACATCACAACCCGCGGTGGCTCAACTTACACGTCTGCAGACTACCCAGAGTGCACTTACAGTCCAAGGATTTTCAGCAGTAGTTGCACAGACGTTGGTTTCAGCCAATCGATCTTCCACATCGCAGCTCTATCAAGCTGAAAAATGGGCCTATTTCGTCTCCTGGTGCCGAGAACGTGATTCCGATCCCGACTCTGCCTCTCTTTCCTTGTAGCTGACTTCCTCCTTCACCTACATCGTGATAAGAAGTTTCAAATCAGCACCATTGAGGGGTAACGGTCTGCTTTGGCTGAGGTTTTACGTCTTTCGACCGGCATCAACATTAGTCTGAACGACAATATCTCTGCTCTCCTACGTGCTTTCGCCTTACAGTCTCGCCGTACTCGCCAGCTGTTACCGAAGTGGGATATTGGTGTGGTTCTTAGTGCCCTGCTTCGTCCGCCCTTCGCACCTTTACAGTCCACCTCTATTAAAGCTGTTTCCTACAAGACTGCTTTCCTGGCGGTTTTCGCTTTGGCGTCTAGAGTTTCCGAGGTTCACGCTCTGGAAAGGTCGTCTTTGACCTGGACGGCAAATTGGTCTCGCATTTCCTTTCGTCCCGTCCCTGAGTTCATCGCCAAGAATGAGGCTGTGCGCCAAGGTCCTTGTGCTCAACGTCTGTACTCCATCCCTGCTTTATCAGACTTTGTTCGTGACCTTGAGGACGACATCCTGTTATGCCCTGTACGAGCCATACGTCACTATCTCACTCGTACCGACCCTGGTCGGGGCTCTCGTCGTCTGTTATATTCCCGTCTCTTCAGCCAGCAGCAGTGCGTGACATCACCAAGAATACTATTGCTTCTTGGTTGAAGAAGACCATTAAATGGACATATCAACTTGCCATTGACGCTCCCCCACTTCTGGCCTCTGCTTCTTCCCATGAAATTCGTGCCATCGCTACATCATGGCCTTCATAGAAGAACCTATCCCTTCATGACATTGTCCAGTCCTGTGCATGGAGTGCCAATTCAACTTTTACCGATTTCTATCTGAGAGATATGTCAGTACAATCAGATAGAGTGACTACGCTTGGGCCGCTGGTGGCTTCCCAGCACGTGGTCCTTCGTTCAGCGCAGCAAGTCAGTCAATCAGCCAGCTTGCTGCATCATCACATCTAATCAGCCATTTCATATGTCCAGCATATTACATGATCACCTCAATAGGTCAACCAGCTGCCAACTTACTAGACCCGTCTCATCGGTGAGTATGCTTTAGGCATGGCTTTTCTTAGTCATTACTGGTTTTACTCTATTAACACCCACTGCGTCTCCACGACCTGGGTTTTCCTTCTATTGAGTATTGTGTACCACATTTACAATCAGGTTTTTGATTTTAATCCACGAGTACCCTCAGCGTCTTCGACCCGGGTTCTCTCTGGGTGAGTATTTGGTGTGCTGTAAGCCAAACAGTCAGCCAACTTACGGCATCATCACAGCTAATCACATGTCTACCTTATTACATGATCGCCTCAACAGGTCAGCCTGTTGCCAACTCACAAGACATCTTTCAAGACCTGACACAATGGTAAGTATTGGTTTTTAGGTATACTTTGTGTCAGTTTCAGGTTTAAAGTACAGAGAGTTGGTGCATGAGGGCAATTATGACCAACTTACAAGATCATCTCAAGAGAGTCCGCTGCTGTCAACTCACAAGTCATCTTACAAGACCTGACACTTTTGTGAGTATTACTTTCAGGTTTACTAGTGTCAGCAACAAGTACAGAGAGTTGACGTAAGACGGCTTGTGGACTTAAAGATTGGTGTAAGATGGGCACCTTGTATACGATGTTGCCGGGATGTACATGACCGCTTCTATTCGTTATACACTGATTACCACTTGAATACTCACAGCGCCACCGGCCCGAGTTCCTTCGTGGGGGTAAAATTGTGTACCACATCCACGATCACGGTTTGCATGGAAGAGTAATTAGTGGCCACATTCAACAATCTATTATGATTACTCCATGACTACCCACAGCGTCACCGACCAGGGTCCCTCTTGTCGAGTACTAGTGTGCCATGTCCGTGATCATCTCAGCGGTTACTCTGCCTGCTATTGGAACTACAACAAGGCCGAGGTCCCATCTCCATATGTTGGTAGTGAGCCATCAGCAATAGCAGGTGAAGATTTGAGCAATAAATATTAAACATTTATAAACAATGTTAGTATTTATTATCAAATCAAACCTGCTATTGCTTTGATTATCCTCCCATCCTGCCCCTCACTCCACGGCCTTGCACAACACACGTCTCTGGCGCTAAGCGTGAGAAAGAGGGAGTATCAGGAGAGAGCAGGGGCTTAAGTGTAAGTGCTTAAGTGCTTTAGGGGCTTACATCTCCAATGTACGAGTTGTCACAGCGAAACAGCTCACCAATTACCAGTATACGAGTTGTCAGAGCATGTCCATCATAGCTCTCTAGATTTGTATCTAATACCGCTTATTCCGGTGCTAGGGGCCGTGTGGTCATATCATCCAAGTTGCCACATGAGCAGGTACAATAAAAGCGTACCTGAGATACAACACCTATCACGAACCGTTAGATTCTTGGAATGTGCTTTAGAATAAGTTTACAAGCAGTCTATTCTGTGAAGTCATGTGACGCAGTCGGTATGTCGGCACCTCTTCCCACTTCCCTTATATGTGTTGTAATTAAGTAACCTAGCTGAGCTGGCTGAGCTCCCTAAGGGGAGACAACTTTAGTTTTAATTATTTTGCAAAGGATACTCCTAAGGGAGATAAGGCCATCAGCAATAGCAGGTTTGATTTGATAATAAATACTAACATTGTTTATAAATGTTTAATATTCACAACACCCCCCTTAGAAGAAAATTGTACTGAATTAGAGTTTTCTTTGAAGGTAATTTACAGTAAGTGCATTACAATTATATTCGTGACAATGCGTCGTCAACTATATTATTTCTACCAGCAACAGGTATAATTTTCAATTGGAGAGATAAGCAAGAGGTGGGAAAAATTGACGTCTGGCTACTAAAAAGCAACCATATGTCTCCACAGGAAAGCATCCCTCGGCACCTAACATTCGGACCCGAGAATACGGTGGATTCTCGGACGTAGCCTTCAACCACCTCGCTGGGGGTCTAATAATACCCCAGCCACCAGTCAGATTTTTTGACAGGATTCTCGGCCGCATGCACATTGCCGGAAGACATCATATATAGTAAAATAGATGTTTGCCGAACATTTCGATTACTTTTCAAGTCTGCATAATACCTCTGTTGACCTAGCGTTAAAAAGAATTATCTGGAGATTATTTTCCCTGTTTATTTGGACAGAGCATATGAAAAGTAGGTCGCTCATGTGCAAAACTGAAGTTGTTCGGCGTGATTCAAACTGAACCGTGCGAACGTGGGTTTCCCCTATACGTCATAGCAACGTAGTGAAGGTCAACTCCCGCTATTGGAGGCAGGGATGTAAAATGAGCCCGTGAAATGGAGCATGCGCTGTAGGGAGGATGCGTAGCCTTGGTATCTCAGCCACGCTTTTATTGCAAATGTTCATGTGGAGACTATGAAGTATCCACACGGCCCCTAGCACCTGCTAAAGCGGAATTAGATACGCTATCGAGAGCTGTGATGACAGATCAGCTCAAACAACTCATCTGATGTTAATGGATGAGCATCGTGGACGTCTGATGGAGTAGAAAGCATATGGCTCTAACATTCCACTGTAGCAAAATAATATTTTGACTCTTGATTTTAAATTTATCCAAGAACACCAATGGATTGTGATCAGTATACACAGTTACATCATCAAAGCTGTTGGTTACATACACTTCAAAATGTTGCAAACCAATACAAGACTTAAGCATTCCTTTTCAGCGGTGGTGTTTATTGAGTTTCTAAGAGTAATAAGTCACAAGTTTGTTTACAACTCCTACACATACGTCACTAACATCTACTATAACTACCTTGAAGGGTTTAGAAAAGTTCATTGCTCAGAATGGAATTTGAGTTTTTCAAAGGCAATCTAACAGACTGACCAAACAAAATTGACATTCTTTTTCAAAAGATTGGTCAGTGGTGTTAAAGGGTCACTGGAATTTTCCACAAACTTTTGACATCTACAGGAAAGCACTCATTTCGGTTCATTCTCCATGTAAGTATCACGAGACAATGCATTCAATAGCCAAGTCCGGGGCAAATAATGTGTCTATACTTGAGCCTTTTAAACTGCACAGTAGCTTCCTACATGAATTATCTACTCTCATTTCCAGAAATCTGAGTAACTCCCTCTTAGAACTGTGAACGAAGTTCACAATGGGTTTGACCTTTGCTTCACGTGGTAGTACTTAACCTTGACCCAGCACATGAACCAGATAGGTGACCTGAGCCTAAGCAAACTGGCTTTTCTGCAGCTTTATCACAAGATTTCCCTTGGCAAGCCTGTCAAGTAACGGCTGAAGATGCCTTAAATGTTCATCCCAGGTGTCGTCGTACACCAGTACATCATCAATATTTGCAACACAATGCTCCAGTTCGGTTGTGACCTAATTAACAATTGAAAACAGTCTGAAGCATTTTTTTTTATCCAAAAAGGCATGACCTTGCACTGGTATAAAGCATTCGGTGTTACAAACGCAGATATTCCTTCAGTCCTGTCAGACACGGTTACCTGCCAGTAGCCTTTTAGCAAGTCTATCTTGTATTGAGGTCATTTAAAGCTTACCGACCAGGGTCCCTCTTGTCGAGTACTAGTGTGCCATGTCCGTGATCATCTCAGCGGTTACTCTGCCTGCTATTGGAACTACAACAAGGCCGAGGTTCCCACCTCCATATCTTGGTAGTGAGCCATCAGCAATAGCAGGTGAAGATTTGAGCAATAAATATTAAACATTTATAAACAATGTTAGTATTTATTATCAAATCAATCCTGCTATTGCATTGATTACCCTCCCATCCTGCCCCTCACTCCACGACCTTGCACAACACACGCCTCGGGCTATAAGAGTGAGAAAGAGGGAGTATCAGGAGAGAGCAGGGGCTTAAGTAACCTAGCTGAGCTGGCTGAGCTCCCTAAGGGGAGACAACTTTAGTTTTAATTATTTTGCAAAGGATACTCCTAAGGGAGATAAGGCCATCAGCAATAGCAGGTTTGATTTGATAATAAATACTAACATTGTTTATAAATGTTTAATATTCACAACACCCCCCTTAGAAGAAAATTGTACTGAATTAGAGTTTTCTTTACAAGGTACTGGTAGATGATTCGTGAAGTTAATTTACAGTAAGTGCATTACAATTATATTCTTGACAATGCGTCGTCAATTATATTATTTCTACGAGCAACAGGTATAATTTTCAATTGGAGAGATAAGCAAGAGGTGGGAAAAATTGACGTCTGGCTACTAAAAAGCAACCATATGTCTCCACAGGAAAGCATCCCTCGGCACCTAACATTCGGACCCGAGAATACGGTGGATTCTCGGACGTAGCCTTCAACCATCTCGCTGGGGGTCTAATAATATCTCAGCCACCAGTCAGATTTTTTGACAGGATTCTCGGCCGCATGCACATTGCCGGAAGTGACATCATATATAGTAAAATAGATGTTTGTCGAACATTTCGATTACTTTTCAAGTCTCCCTAATACCTCTGTTGACCTAGCGTTAAAAAGAATTATCTGGAGATTATTTTCCCTGTTTATTTGGGCAGAGCATATGAAAAGTAGGTCGTTCATGTGCAAAACTGAAGGAGTTGTTCGGCGTGATTCAAACTGAACCGTGCGAACGCGGGTTTTCCCCTATACGTCATAGCAACGTAGTGAAGGTCAACTTCCGCTATTGGAGGCAGGGATGTAAAATGAGCCTGTGAAATGGAGCATGCGTTGTAGGGAGGATGCGTAGCCTTGGTATCTCAGCCACGCTTTTATTGCAAATGTTCATGTGGAGACTATGAAGTATCCACACGGCCCCTAGCACCTACTAAAGCGGAATTAGATACGCTATCTCGAGAGCTGTGATGACAGATCAGCTCAAACAACTCATCTGATGTTAATGGATGAGCATCGTGGACGTCTGATGGAGTAGAAAGCATATGGCTCTAACATTCCACTGTAGCAAAATAATCTTTCGACTCTTGGTTTTAAGTTTATCCAAGAACACCAATGGATTGTGATCAGTATACACAGTTACATCGCCAAAGCTGTTGGTTACATCACTAACATCTACTATAACTACCTTGAAGGGTTTAGAAAAGTTCATTGCTCAGAATGGAATTTGAGTTTTTCAAAGGTAATCTAACAGACTGACCAAACAAAATTGACATTCTTTTTCAAAAGATTGGTCAGTGGTGTTAAAGGGTCACTGGAATTTTCCACAAACTTTTGACATCTACAGGAAAGCACTCATTTCGGTTCATTCTCCATGTAAGTATCACGAGACAATGCATTCAATAGCCAAGTCCGGGGCCAACAATGTGTCTATACTTGAGCCTTTTCAACTGCACAGTAGCTTCCTACTTGAATTATCTACTCTCATTTCCAGAAATCTGAGTAACTCCCTCTTAGAACTGGGAACGAAGTTCACAATGGCTTTGACCTTTGCTTCACGTGGTAGTACTTAACCTTGACCCACCACATAACCCAAATAGGTGACCTGAGCCTAAGCAAACTGGCTTTTCTGCAGCTTTATCACAAGATTTTCCTTGGCAAACCTGTCAAGTAACGGCTGAAGATGCTTCAAATGTTCATCCCAGGTGTCGTCGTACACCAGTACATCATCAATATTTGCAACACAATGCTCCAGTTTGGTTATGACCTAATTAACAATTGAAAACTGTCTGAAGCATTTTTTTATCCAAAAAGGCATGACCTTGCACTGGTATAAAGCATTCGGTGTTACAAACGCAGATATTCCTTCAGTCCTGTCAGACACGGTTACCTGCCAGTAGCCTTTTAGCAAGTCTATCTTGTATTGAGGTCATTTAAAGCTTATTTTCATAACCACCCGTCTCGTGATTTTCATGGGTAAATTCAAAATGGCCTCCATGTGGGTTGTCCACCACGTCCGAGTAGACGCAGAGAGATGATGTTTCTTCAAAATTCCTGTTTTATTTTACATCAGATTATTATTTACTAATTTATCTTGCAATTTTTGTGAAGAAAACAAATAAAAAATTCGAAAAATTTCACCTAAAAAGTTACCAATTTTTTGGTCACTGACGTAATCAAAGCGACCATCTTGATTTTATTTTACATTTTCCGGTAGAGCTCGATCCAAGGGTATAGTGTGGTAAGTTTCAGGTAGCTCAAGGGGTAAGAAAACTTAAAAATAAGTTTAACAGTTTAGCTGGCAATGGTTCCATGTGAGTCTATTTCCAAGTAATGTTTAAGTCACTGTCTGCCGGACTAAGTACTTTAACTACCTCATCCGATAGACCTGGGTCAAGTTCATGGTATTTTTTGAGTATATTAATGTGACACACCATCTGGCTTTTCCTCCGATCTGGAATACTAAGTACTAGTTTACTTCAGAAAGTTTCTTTGTGCAATAAGGCCCACTGACCTTAGCTGTCAGTGGCTCACCTTGCAAGGGTAATTAGACAATTACAAGCATCTGGTCCATCATTCGTTATTCAGCCGTCGTCCAGTAACGAATATCCTCGTCCATAATTCAAAGGAACCTCACCGATGGGACCCCATCCGTGGGGTCCCGGGTGTTAAAACCAATAGGATCCTACCCGTGTGTTTTCCGGGTGTGAAAAATAGGAACCAAACGTCGTGATATGACTGAAACAGTGTTAAAAGCGACGTTAAATCATATTCACTCACTCACTCACCCATAATCCAGAGACCTATTCCAAATTCCATATAAGAGCATTAGCACCAAATTCAGTAAGACAATCATAGTATACATAAGCACAGGCTAGTTTCCTGCAGGAGAGAAGTTCATGGTCGACATCATGATGTTCCAACAATATCGAATCCGTACCGCTAATCAGTATTCTTAATCCATATATGATATTCGTTGTAAAGTCGTCATCTAGAGAATGATGTATCTGTCATCCTTTGATTGTGGCTGTTCATATGAACACCATGAGGAACTTGACGACCCATAGCCCCGGGCTAAGCGGCATTAGACACAAGTTACGAAATGAACGCCATAGATCTTGCACACTACGCTCGTATTTGGTGTCAGAATGCGATATGTATCGCCAAATTCGAGAAACTTGAGTGGCGGCGCTTGATGATATAGCCCTGTTTCACCAGGACTCGGGCACCAGCCTTGGCCTTTGTGTCAAATCGGATTTTCATGACCTTCTGAGAAAACTTAAGATGTTCTTTGACTGCCTCGCATGCCTTAGCGAGTCTTTCTCCACTCCTCAACCTTATTAAGAGACCTCTCTTTCATCATCTTGAATGGACCTCTGTCCTCATGTCCATAGACTGGCTCAAATGGGATAAAGCCTGGCATGTCACTCGCAACAAACAGAATAAACGATATACCTTTGTCTCAACTGTCAGGGTATTCGAGAACAAGATTTCAGCAGGTTCTTCATACTGTCGGGACTGTCCTATTCTGCTTGGTCAACCACAAACCAAAACTGGTTCAGCTCCCGGACAGGCCCCCAATTTTGTTATGCACCCACGAATATAACAGATTGCTTTCAAAACAAAACCGGAAGAAGTTTGCTAAATCTGAAGCCAAACAGTGGTCAAACAAAATTTCAACAAAAGACCAGATTGGTCATAAAGATTTTATATTATTAACCAAGCAGACAACAAACAGTTACACAATGTGGTGCAATATGCCCAGTTCACTCTAACCAGGGTTGTTATACAACTCCTCCAAATTTCCCTTATCCACTCCTGTTGTCCAATCCTCGTGAAATTCACGCGTTTCACACTCCACAACACAGTCCTATTCCAGTGACGATCGACATCCAAGTTCAGATTATGTAACTCCAACCGAGGAACAAGTCTACGGAAATCTCTCAGCAATGCCGACTTGACAGTGAAATTACGCACGATCTCTTTGAGGGATCTTTAAACAACAGTTCTGTGCTCCAATAACAAGTATTTCGACTCACGCGCTTTTGCGTGAAAACACGTATCTACAGTCCAAAATTTCCTCAAACAGTTTCGCAATTTCGCACAATTAGATTGCAACACATATAAAGGAAGTGGGAAGAGGTGCCGACATACTGACTGCGTCACATGACGTAACTAAAAGATGGCTTTTAGACAGCCTCTCTCACTATATGCCAACAGTCCTCTTACTTTCCAGAAAAGGATGTCACACAGAGAACAATAATAAACTTCCTGGAACATTCTTAATAGCACTAGTGTTTTCCATGCATCACACTTTACAAGCGTCTAGTTCGTCATTCAATATTCAACCGTCGTCCATTATATAATTTCGTCCATGGTACAAAGACCTGTTCCATGTACCAGTATTAGCATGTGTCATCTAGAACCTTCTCTTAATTTCAATGCCAAAAATAGAATAAACAATCAGTGCAAAATGATGTCATTGTCCTAGAATTAATATGTTTACAAATCACTGCAGCCAGAGCGCCACACTAAAGAAAATCAACCGCCATATCTACTCAATATAACAAAATGAAGTACCATATAAATTAAAGGAGGGCTAGAGTACAGTACCATAACATTTGGCTGTGATATTCTGTTTTGTAGCTGATGATACTGATTGGCTAATATTGATGCACACACACACAGACTGGATGGCAGGTGTTCAGAGGGAAATCAATCAGAGAGTGAAAACAGTTGGAAATCTGATTAAGGGGAATGGATTATCAGAATTAATAATGTACTTTTAAGCCATGTACTTTTACCTGAGTCATAGAATATCAAACCATTCTGATGGGACTATCAATAGTAGGTATGGCCTAACCTGGTCTGTAATAGGTTGTATATAGAGTTGGTGGGGTGTTCTCCTTATCACAGGCAAGAATGAGGTCAGACTACACAAATTGTGTAGATTACCAGTAAGTGAAGTTGCATATCGACCATGCTCTTTTCCATCAACCACTGGAACATTTGAGTGTTGGTTAGGCCAAAAGGTATGATATTGCATTCATAGATGCCCAGAGGTCCGGCTATCAACGCTGTCGGTCCTCCTGGTCTACCTATTTCTGCACTTGGCCAGAGTTTAAATTGAGGCAGCTAAACTGCTTAATGCTCTATTCTATGCGAGTTCAGTGGTATGTTTATTAATTTCCCCATAATCCTGGTACCCACCTGGACTCATCCTTTCTATCTGACAAAAAGTGGAAATGTTCATGATCTACTGGTCCCTTGGGTTGCACCAGACTTGTAAATATTGGCTAAATCTTCGAGTTCTGTGTAGAAGCCGAAACTTAAGAAAAGGTGTGATGGGCATGTCATTAAATCATAGAATCTTCCTTTACTAAGTTAGTTTGCCCAAGCTGACAGTCATCAGTGGCAAACATCTTCTTCAAAACAAACGTTCAGCAAAGCCGTTAGAGGAAAGATTTGGGTCATACAGGAAAATCTAATGTGATGGAAATAATTATCGAACACGTTCTGGTCTTCGAAAGTAACTCCTGTTTTCCTGCCCTCATTTAAAGCTGCACTGAACATGGCATCATGACCAGTCCACCGATGAGAATATCGGTCACATTCCCAACGATCTTTTGAAAGCAAGCTGTCCCGATATAACATTCCGGGTACTTTGTGAAATTTATGCCTACTTGGAGTTTGGTGCTAGAATGGTTTGATGAAACGATTTCTTGCGATTAGGAGTAGATAAGAAATGAGAGTTCTGACTCAAGTGTTCTATGTTAGTAGGTCAGCATGACGTCATAAGTAGGTCGAAGAGTCATCTATATATAGATGGAAAATTCGAGAAGGGGTGTTCTAGGTCATCGTCTATTGATAGAATCTATAGGTGCAGTATCCAACGTTTGCTCACCGGACCGTATCCATAGCCCGAGGGTTGCGTTGTTCAAGATTATCTATTCACCGAACCGCGTCCATTGCCCGAGGGGTGTTTGCGGTGTTCTGCTCAACGGACCGTATCTATAGCCCGAGGGTTCACCACGTGGGAGGTTCGCTATCCATCGCGCCTACCGATCGACCCGGATTGCGGCGTTCGGTCGAACTACCTACCTACGCGAATAGCCCGAGGACATTCAAAAACACCCGGTTATGAGAGACACGTGGTTGGGGGGTGATATTATACATGGGTAGAAAACTCGCATTTCTCCATTCACTTCGAGAAGTACCCAGAACGGATACACATCATGATTCATCTCTACCATCGAGTGGGTCTTAAAGTATATGACGAGAACAACGTGATATTCGTCTCCATCATGAACTATGCCGATAGGGAATCGGTTGAGTACAGTCACCGAAGAGGAGCTATCCTGATGTTGAAAGCCTGGGAGGCGGTGAAATGGATAAATTAATGCGCCAAACGTCGGAAACGGTGAAGTCCATCCAGCTCGACGATGACATACATTTAACCATGAACATTTATCGATCCAAATCAGCTATAAACCTACGCATTTGGCAGACGAAGGACTTCGGTGACGGTCGCTACCCTACAAAACGGGGTATAATGATGGACGAGAGAATTTGGATGGCCCTAAAATCGCAGATACCACTCGTCGTGGATTAGACATTAGATGATATCCGCCGTCCAATACGATCTATCCTCCGACAGCGAAGATGGAACTGGGGACGAGGAGGTCAAACCCACGGGTATCTCCAAAAAGAAGATGTCGTTCCTAAAACGAGCCTTCGCCGACGCATATGCCAATCTTATTGTTGTGAAGATAAATGAACTTAAACGTGAACGTTGTCTCAAGGACAGCACCCGTGTATGATGATAGAACCCTCCGAACATGTGGAATCCCTTTTCGATGATGCATACAACCGCGTCGATGAAACGAGTCTAATGGATGAGTTTACTCAACTGGTGAACGCCCAACCTGAACTAGAGATAAACTTTATACAGCAGATAAATTTTCACTACTTAGATTATGGGGGAAAATTGCAAACGGAGATATAGAAAAAATCCTTCTTTGAAAACGTTAAAATCAGGATGACGGAGTGAGCCCACAAGTGAATTGCTATCATTCTATTATTGGACTGTTAAAATCGTATATGAACTGATCATCTAGTGTAAGTCGATGATTCACAATATCATTAGACCTACTAGTCTACCCGGGCAATATTATTGGCATATGAACTCTCTATGGTATATATATAGACACACATTTCTGCATTAAGCAATGATAATGGCGGAGTATCTACTACTGTTGTATACTATGTTATATTTTCGAGAACATATACTTCATATCCATTGTATGCGTGATTGTTCTTTCTCCCGACTGTGAAGAAATTCTTCTATAGAACCGCTAATATAATCACGCAATAGTAGCGTATGTTGTCCCGTCACACCATCCTCGTGAAAGTAAAGCGGCATTTGAATTGCGCGAACTCGACATATTGACATGTATGGGAAGAGATCTGCTTAAAGTATGTGGTACCAGATAGACCTCTTCATGCAGGGTAAGCTCATGACGGTCATGGACAACAGTTATCCGTATAAAGCCTACATTCAGACGCTAATGCATTTCGGTGATGACGCTAAAATCACTCAGCTATACTCTCAACTGTATATAGCCGACAAAGGTATTAATATGAATACCACGGATCACACAACAGGTGAGGATGTCGGACTTTTGGAGAACGGAGACCAAAACGGCTTCCTTCAGCCACGGGACAGACCCTCTTCCGCTGGGATAACATGTTTTTATCCGTCTACCCCAGCAGACTGGGGATAGGATTCGTATCATCCAAAGCCGTCGCGGGGGATTATATAAAGAACACCCTAAACTTTCAACACTTCAAACTGACCAGTCTCTCGATGAATATTGACGGCGTAACGACTCCGGGTCACTTCCTCAGAACGCGGTGCAACTCTTCCTCGAAGAAGAGTTCATTCGCATCGGCTTTCCTGAGCTAGTTCGATAGCATAGGACGTACCGGTGATAACTTCGGTAATGCTATAAACCTTTTTGAGTACACAACGGCTCTACCCTCTACGCCTTCAATCTCCACCCGTCCTACGCCGTGGAAGACCACCTCCAGCTCCTAAGACAAGGCAACGTACGTCTGGAAGCGATCTTCGAGGAACCATTGCCCGAAAATGTGAGCTGCGTCGCCTATGCCGAATTCCCAGCTCTGTTAGAGGTGGATAAGATGCGCAACATCGTCTCCATTACACCATGAATACGGACGAACTTTTTTGTAACATTCACACCGAACTCGCTGGCTCCGTTTTATTTCCGGAACCAGCGAGCAACATTTTTCGATTCCCTGGGACATGCCGGTGCTAGGGGCCGTGTGGTCATATCATCCAAGTTGCCACATGAACAGGTCCAATAAAAGCGTACCTGAGATAAAACACATATCACGAATCGTTAGATTCTTGGTATGTGCTTTAGAATAGCTTAACGGGAAGACTATACTGTGAAGTCATGTGGCTTTGTCAGTATGTCGGCACCTCATCCCACTTCCCTTATATGTGTTGTAATACTCCGAAATATGATTCGAACGATTTTGTAAAATTTCTCTAAAAACCCCCCAGAAAATTCCGTTATTCAACGATAGACAGCTCTTTCAATCTTTTCAGCTCTTTCACTTGCGGTACTATTGTATATAGATCTCACTTGAGCTTATACGAGGTATATCCCTGTCCAGTATCGTTACGGATTTCGATCAGAACCATTGTGATAACGATTGTTATGTATACAACTGCGTCAGATGGTATTTTCCTCATTGTTTATATAATCCGCTTCTTAAGTATTGTAGTTGTTAGATCACCTGCTTTCTTCATAACAATAATAATAAAAATGATTATGTTACAAGCGTCTAGTCCGTCACTCATAATTCAGCCGTCGTCCATTAAAGAATATCCGCGCCCATAATCCAAATTACAAGCGTCTAGTCCGTCATTCATAATCCAGCCGTCGTCCATTAGAGAATATCCCCGTCCATAATCCAAAGACCTATTCCATTTTCCATATAACAGTATTAGCACCAAATTCAAAAAGACAATCATAGTATACAAAAACATAGGCTTGTTTCCTGCAAGAGAGAAGCAGACCTATTCCATATTCCATATAACAGTATTAGCACCAAATTCAAAAAGACAATCATAGTATACGTAAACATAGGCTCGTTTCCCGAAAGAGAGAAGCGGTCAACAGTTTTCAATGATGCCGACAAGACATCATGATGTTCCAAAAATATCAAATCCGTATCGCTGATCAGTATTCTTAATCCATAATAATCGTTGTAAAGTCTTCATCTAGAGAATGATGTATCTAAGTCACGCTTTGATTGTGACTGTTCATATGACCACCATGAGGATCTTGAAGTACATGGGTTCATACGGCCCCTAGCCCCGGGGTTAAGCGGAATTAGACACAAGTTACGAAACGTAACGCCATATATCTTGCGCGCTACGCTCATATTTTGCTATCAGCATGCGATATGTATCGCCAAATTTGAGAAAATTTTAGTGGAGGCGCTTGGTGGAATAGCCCTGTTTTATAAGTTTCTGCAACAATGTTGCAAACCACACACGCATCGGTTTCTTATTCTTATTGTAAAGAGATGGCAATCTCTGTCTTTATCATTCGAATCGATAGATATGCATGCGAGCCTATTTGTCGCGAGCCTATCTCGACTCGAAAACCCCCATTAGTTTCACGGGGCCTTCTGAAGCACACGCCTTATTGAAGGATAAGGGATATAACGTAGCGATTAAAGATCTGACGCAGTGGTTGAGCGACCAGGACGCCTAACGTTTACAAAAGCCCGTTCGATACACCTTCAGGAGAAACAGGGTCGTCACGGCGGAAATAGACGATCTTTGGGATACGGATCTAGCAGTTGTGTCGAACGTATCCGAGCGCAACGATGGCGTGCGATTCCTCCTGTTCGAATAGACGTCCCCTCGCGATTTTTGTGGGTTATACCTCTCCCCAATAAACAGCATATGGCTATTATCTCGGGACTCGACCAAATCCTGATTGAGGGGAGACAACCTAAGTATCTTCTTTTCGACAAAGGAAGCGAGTACAACAACCGATGGGGGAAACAATAAATGAAGGAGAAAGACATTCATTTCTACGTTACCCATAACGAACAGAAAGCCAATATTTCACCCATAAGCAGAGCTACCGTTATTTAGACGTCTTACAAGGCCTGATGCGCGATTACAACAAACGACCACACACATCTCTACGCAACAGAAGTCCTTCCGACGTTAACGAAGGGAATGAGGCTCTCCTATGGAAAGAAATGTACGTAGACACGGCAAAACGAGGTCGCAAACAACTGTTCACATTGAACATCGGTGATACCGTGACAATCTCCCACGTGAGGTATGCCTCCCAAAGAGACTATCAAGCCAAATGGACGGAGAAACTCTTCAAAATTACTAAATGATTCCGGAGGCGAGGAAATCGTCGTATACGAACTCAAGGATTTTATGGACGACGGCGTACGAAATTAGTACATCCATTTACGATGGAAGTTGTGGGTCCTACCGCTAGTGGAAAGAGTGTATGGGTAAATAAGTTATTTCGAGGTATTACAGAATATGTTCAACCTACACCGCAGAGAATTATCTACTCTTACGGTAAATGGCAACCTCTTTACGAAGAAATGTCGAAGACGATACCGGTGATAGAGTTCGTCAGAGGAATACCCACGATATAGGCGCTGACGCTTTTTTGGATCCGACCGTTAGGAATCTGATCATCATAGACGATCTAATGACAGAAGCGAAAAACGACACAAGAATATCCGACCTGTTCACCAAAGGATCCCACCATGACAACGCATCGGTTATCTATATAGTGCAAAAGCTCTTCGAGAGAGGGACTCCTTCAAGGGATATCGCGTTAAGCTGTCAATACGTGGTTTTATTCAATAACCCCATCGACAAACAACAAATCGCGTTATTGGGTCATCGTATATACCCGACCCGTCTCGATTACTTCATGAAGGTATACGAAGATGCCATTTCCACCCCATATGTTTCTATGTTCGTAAACCTAAAACCGACAACACCGGAATCGCGACGACTCGGGAAAAATATCTCCACAAATATCCAGAGAGGCAATGGTCTATACATGAAGCAAACACCGCCCTGGTTCAAAGTCACGGAGCAGACTGGAGGTAGGAGAAATGTCAAAAGATCACCCGTAGCAGGGGATAACGGGTATCCAAACGTTAAAATCTCTAAAACGGTGTTGCGTAAAATAAGGAGGAAACAGTTCGGTATTCCTACACGACTAGCATATAGTGACTCTATCAACGAGAAGAAACTTAAGTATATGAACGAGGGATACACCGAGAGTCAGGCTATCATTTTGGCGGAGGAGGACTTTACCCCGCAAATGAGAGATTCGTTACGAGAAGCAGTCGCCAGCGCGGTGTCAAATCTGCACGCTCTCCAAGAGAAGGATCGCATCATGGGTGAAATCATGAACACGTGTAAAAAGCTACGGACTGAAGATGAAGTGGATTTTCAAGAAGCGTGGAGCACGAGCGTTCAGTTGAGAAAACGATTATTAGATCAACTCTAGTAGAATAAAGAGACAACTCTCGTATTATCTAACGAGAGATCCTGACGGATCTTGGCGCCCACCATTGTCCGATAATTGTAAGCTAATGACAAGAGGATCTTTTTGTCCATTGTTACTAAGAACAACGAACGATTGATTTGCAATTTTGTTTGCAGAATTTCGAATTTGAGCGAAAAAGATCGAAAAAGGGATACTGGAAAACACAAAGATATTATCTTTCCAAGTTTCAGGAGTTTCAAGATTTCTAGAAACTGTACCTGATGTCGGTTGTTATAGTACAAGTGAAATGAACAAAGTTAGTCTGAAAGTGAATGTCCGGATGATCCTTCGTCTTTATTTTGTAGTCAATCTTAATAAATTAATATCCTATCAATGCTCCCCAATCGTATATGTCACTATGTAGGATCTTACTGATGTCAATTAAATTTGGTGTTCAGAGCACCCAGCTCATGAATATTTAATAGTCTTATGGTATCACGGTCGCATTTTGACCACTTTACTTGCAGTCGGGGAGGGGAGATAGGGTCATGGTCTCTTGCTTTAACCCAAGGTTTACGCCAAGGATCATTCCATAATTCTACCCCGCATTACGGCGCCAACCTGGCGGGAGGGCGGCAACATCAGAGGATTCCCCGACAGCTTGGCGTGTGCTTCGGCTGAGCCAACCAGAAAGCACTTACTATTACATTTCCTTCAAAGCACTATGAAGAGCTGTCGGGATTAGTTAACACTCGCGTTACTGAAAGCCGGTTAGATCCTGCAAGCATCCAAATGGCGAGCAGATAGGATTTAATTTTAATTAGATTGTTTTGTAGTATTTTTTTTCTTCCTTTTTTCGCACGTGTCATCATTGGGTAGTGGAAGCTAAGACAAATCTCTTTGACACTTTGCCATGAGCTATGAAACATACTTAAGATTTTATAATTAGGAACGAATGCTAATTCTGTTTTGTTTACTGGGCTAGTTTGAGATATCTCTTTTAAGATATCATGCTCGAAAATAGTAAGATGGTACAAAACTTAATACTGAAGGGATCCGGTCCATGCAGTAATGTTGAAACTTTGAAAGTGTCTGAATCCTGATTATCTCCCTTGGATCGAAACACGCAGTAGTCTACAGTTGTCAAGTTGTGACATTGTGTCACAAGAGTGATGTCGGCAGACGAAACGGTGGGACAGTTCACTTGCAACGGCATGGACTAAAGTAAACTGATTTAAAATTTAAGAAATACATTTTAATTCAGAATCATGTTAACTCCTTGATATAGAAGATGAAGGACTGAATATTCTCTGTAGTCAATATATAGAATATGCCCCACCGTTTGATCCGCCGACTCTTGTGATGCAACGTCACAACTCGGGAATACCGTATTAATTTGTAGCGTAACTTGGATTTTCGAATCGGACCAAAAAAGGTATCTTGCAGAACTAGGCCCCTTGTGGGACCTGTGTACCAACTTTCAGAAAGATCCATAAATTAGTTCCTGAGAATTCACGATAACAATGTTTCAAGGGGAAACTCAAGACGGCCACCTGGCGGCCATATCGGATTTTCGAATCGGACCAAAAAAATTATCTTGCACAACTGTACCCCCAAAGGGAACCTGTGTACCAGATTTGAGAAAGATCCATGCAGTACTTCCCAAGAAATCATGATAAAGTTTCATGGGGAAATCCAAGATGGCCACCTGTTGGCCATATTAGATTTTTGAATCGGACCAGAAAAGGTATCTTGCACAACTAGACCTCAAGGGGAACCTGTGTACCAAATTTGAGAAAGATCCATGCAGTATTTCCTGAGAAATTGCGATAACAAAGTTTCATGGGGAATCCAAGATGGCCGCCTGGTGGCCATATTGAATTTTCGAATCGGACAGGAAAAGCTATCTTGCACAACTAGACATCAATGGGAACCTGTGTACCATATTTGAGAAAGATCCATTCAGTAGTTCTTGAGAAATCACAGGAAAAGTTATCTTGCACAACTAGACATCAATGGGAACCTGTGTACCATATTTGAGAAAGATCCATTCAGTAGTTCTTGAGAAATCACAATAACAGTTTCATGGGGAAATTCAAGATGGCCGGCTGGTGGCCATATTGGATTTTCGAATCGGACCAGAAAAAGTATCTTGCACAACTAAACCACAAGGGGAACCTGTGTACCTAATTTGAGAAAGATCCATCCAGTACTTCCTGAGAAATCACGATAACAACGTTTCATGGGGAAATCTAAGATGGCCGACTGGTGGCCATATTGGATTTTCGAACCGGACCGAAAAAGGTATCTTGCACAACTAGACCCCAAGGGGAACCTGTGTACCAAATTTGACAAAGATCCATGCAGTAGTTCCTGAGAATTCGCGATAACAATATTTCATGGGGAAATTCAAAATGGCCGCCTGGTGGCCATATTGGATTTTGAAATCGGACCAAAAAAAGTATCTTGCACAACTAAACCACATGGGGAACCTGTGTACCTAATCTGAGAAAGATCCATCCAGTACTTCCTGAGAAATCACGATAACATTTCATGGGGAAATCTAAGATGGCCGCCTGGTGACCATATTGGATTTTCGAACCGGACCGAAAAAGGTATCTTGCACAACTAGACCCCAAGGGGAACCTGTGTACCGAATTTGAGAAAGATCCCTGCAGTACTTCCTGAGAAATGACGATAACAAATCTTCATGGGGAAATCCAAGATGGCTGCCTGGTGGCCATATTGGATTTTCGAATCGGATCAGAAAAGGTATCTTGCACAACTAGACCCCAAGGGGAACCTGTGTACCAAATTTGAGAAAGATCCACGCAGTAGTTCTTGAGAAATCGCGATAACAAAGTTTCATGGGGAAATCCAAGATGGCCGCCTGGTGGCCATATTGGATTTTCGAACCGGACCGAAAGAGGTATCTTGCACAACTAGACCCCAAGGAGAACCTGTGTACCGAATTTGAGAAAGATTCATGCAGTACTTCCTGAGAAATAAAGATAACAAATCTTCATGGGGAAATCCAAGATGGCTGCCTGGTGGCCATATTGGATTTTTTCGAATCGGACCAGGAAATGTGTCTTGCACAACCAGACCCCAAGTGGAACCTGTGTACTAAATTTGAGAAAGATCCATGCAGTGGTTCCTGGGAAATCGCGATAACAAGAATTGTTTACGGACGGAGGACGACGGACGGACGACGGACGGACGGACGGACGCTACGACGACGGACGACGGACGACGGATCACGGACGAAAAGCGATTTGAACAGCCCACCATCTGGTGATGGTGGGCTAAAAATATATATACTTGATACATATTGTTATATACATAGAAAATGTTACTATTGTTTCGCGTTACATGGTCATACATTCATCGCTAAATCAACAGTGTTACAAGTTGCGATACTATGATGGAATAAAAACTTGTACAAATGGTGCACTGTTAGTGTTATGCGTTTTTTTTTCAAATTGCCATTACGAATGACATTGCGTTCATTGAAGAATCAGTTTTCGAGATCAAGGGCGGATCTACCGGTGGGGGGAGGGGGTAGTCAGGGGGGTCCGGACCCCCTTGAAACTTGCAATTTTTGTTTGAGGGATCAGCGAACCCTGGGATTCCACGTTGTGTAAATGAATTATATCGATACGCGTATTGGTTTCTTATGTTACAGGACGTAAAGGTCATCGTTGTTTGTGTGTTAAATATAGCATGACTGCCCGGTTATTGGACAGGCCCTATTATTGGACACCTAGACCCAGCGGGGCTATTTTCTGGGAATATTACATGACAACTGTAATACAAAATTAATTTTACAGTTGAGTTACAAAGACACGCTGATAAATTTCTGTTTACTCACGGAATTTGTGCACGTTAAGTCCTCATGCGGGTCGGAAATAGTCTCACAAATTTGGGTGAAAAAATGCACCAGAAAATTTCCTCCAGTTTCAGAGTTTCATTCCTGATTGCAGGTTTGATAAAATTCAACGAAATTTGGCTGAAAATGTTCCCACAAATATGCAGAATCTTCATTTTGAATCTCAGTGTGCAACGCGACCGGCTTTTGGCAGACGATGTATATTTCTTCCGCCACTCCGTCTGAAAACAGAGCAATTCCGGGGAGCAGCCAGTTTACGATAGCATGACCTGTGACTCACAGTGGCAATAGCACTGATTGACAGCCAAGGATAATGGACACTCCCAAAAACTGCAAAATTTGGGACCGGTTGAATCTTCGACGCTCATTTCAAAACTCATTTGTGGGCGACAGTGCGGATTCATGTTTAAATATTCTTGGATGTTTACTAAAGACTGGGGGACAAACCATTTTACAGTAAGTGGATTAGTTTCAAATAAATCCATCACTGAAAAAGTGTCCAATAACTGGGCGCAAACTTGCATTTTCATACCGTGGATGGTCACTGCCTTTCAACTATTCCCAGTCTCTCTCCGTATTTTTTCTTCAATATTTTTTTATGACGATTTATCACTAAAGATGTAGTCCTTTATCCAGTGTTACTTTCTCGGCCATACGTGGTTGCATGGCCGACCCGCAGACTCTTATTCATAAAAAGTGTC
>JAVTVY010012752.1:0-54469 GCA_036873755.1 Hanleya hanleyi
CTGCTAGATATCATAGAATAGTAAAAGCAATAAGCAAATAGTGGCATATATGGCAGGAATAAAACACCAGAGTGTTTGTTTTATCTCACGGGAACAGTACAATTGTTGACAGCGAGAGTGTAGGGCGGATACTATTATATTTCAAAGAGAATAAATTAAAATTAAAAAGCCCTAATATATACATATAACGTCGGCTCATTTTCGTTAACAAATAAATATACTGTACGTGAAGTATCAGCTAATAGCATAATATACAAATAACCTGTAAATGTGCTTGGACATGAACGATGTCATTATTGATGCATACATTGACAGAAGACACAGGTCTAAAATAAATAAGCTAAGTAAATCAACATCGACAGCGGATAACAGATTTAGTTGGGGTATTGATTATACATAAAACAAAGCATATACATAAGTATTATGACAGACTAGTCTGGCCTTACAGACTAGTCTTTTGTGTTAAATGCCGTCATTTACAATACGACGACATTACAGCTCATAATCTCCAATGTACGAGTTGTCACAGCGAAACAGCTCACCAATTACCAATATACGAGTTGTCAGAGCATTTCCATCATAGCTCTCTAGATTTGTATCTAATGCCGCTTATGCCGGTGCTAGAGGCCGTGTGGTCATATCATCCAAGTTGCCACATGAACAGGTACAATAAAAGCGTACCTGAGATGCAACACATATCACGAATCGTTAGATCCTTGGTATGTGCTTTAGAATAGGTTAACCGGAAGACTATACTGTGAAGTCATGTGGCTCTGTCAGTATGTCGACACCTCTTCCCACTTCCCTTATATGTGTTGTAATTTTTACCTGTATATGGCGAGATTCTGCTGGTGGACGTTTCGTCCCCGAGGCCCGCCCCCTGTACAGACCTTTTTGGTCTTTGATATATGTTGGCATTTGTGGGAAGTTGATGCTGGGTCGACATCGGGCCTCACAGACTAGTCTTTTGTGTTAAATGCCGTCATTTACATCTGATGACGATACAGCTCACCAATCCTCAATGTACGAGTTGTCACAGCAAAACAGCTCACCAATTACCAGTATACGAGTTGTCAGAGCATTTCCATCATAGCTCTCTAGATTTGTATCTAATACCGCTTATGCCGGTGCTAGGGGCCGTGTGGTCATATCATCCAAGTTGCCACATGAATAGGTACAATAAAAGCGTGCCTGAGATACAACACATATCACGAATCGTTAGATTCTTGGTATGTGCTTTAGAATAGGTTAACCAGAAGACTATTCTGTGAAGTCATGTGACGCAGTCAGTATGTCGGCACCTCTTCCCACTTCCCTTATATGTGTTGTAATTATTACCTGTAGGTTTTTGATGCAATGTCATAGTATAGTGAACAAGACAGCTTTGAGGTGAGATTTACATAAGTACTTCGAAAGATAGGAAACCGCCCTTAGTCTTAGGTAGATGTAATTGTGCCAGTATCTCCCGAGCAAAATCAGCATGCAAGATTAAAAATATTGAATAATTAATTCAGAGGACATTCATTAAGACATATAATCAATCCAGGCCATTAGTATTATTTTACCATCGCTAAAATATGTGAAAACTGAAGAGTCCAATTATATTGTTCAATGGAAACTCCCTGTAATCCCGCTCTCTCTAATGGAGGTAAATACGGCCCAATAGATCAGTTTACGTAATGAATTGAACAAAATCCTCTTCTTACAACACATATAAGGGAAGTGGAAGAGGTGCCGACATACTGACAGAGCCACACGACTTCACAGTATAGTCTTTCGGTTAACCTATTCTAAAGCACATACCAAGAGTCTAGCGATTCGTGATATGTGTTGTTTCTCAGGCACGCTTTTATTGTACCTGTTCATGTGGCAACTTTGATGATATGACCACACGGCCCCTAGCACCGCCATAAGCGGTATTAGGTACAAATCTAGAGAGCTATGATGGAAATGCTCTGACAACTCGTATATTGGTAATTGGTGAGCTGTTTCGCTGTGACAACTCGTACACTGGGGATTGATGATCTGTATCGTCGTCAGATGAAAATGGCGGCATTTAACACAAAAGACTAGTCTGTAAAGCCCGATGTCGACCCAGCATCAACTTCCCACAAGTGCCAACACATATCAAAGACCAAAAGGTCTGTACAGGGGGTCGGGCCTCGGGGACGAAACGTCCACCAGCAGAATCTCGCCATATACAGGTAAAAATTACAACACATAAAAGGGAAGTGGGAAGAGGTGCCGACATACTGACAGAGCCACATGACTTCACAGTATAGTCTTCCGGTTAACCTATTCTAAAGCACGTACCAAGAATCTAACGATTCGTGATATGTGTTGTATCTCAGGTACGCTTTTATTGTACCTATTCATGTGACAACTTTGATGATATGACCACACGGCCCCTAGCACCGGCATAAGCGGTATTAGATACAAATCTAGAGAGCTATGATGGAAATGCTCTGACAACTCTTATATTGGTAATTGGTGAGCTGTTTGGCTGTGACAACTCGTACACTGGGGATTGGTGAGCTGTATCGTCGTCAGATGAAAATGACGGCATTTAACACAAAAGACTAGTCTGTAAGGCCCGATGTCGACCCAGCATCAACTTCCCACAAGTGCCAACATAGATCAAAGACCAAAAAGGTCTGTACAGGGGGCGGGCCTCGGGGAGGAAACGTCCACCAGCAGAATCTCGCCATATACAGGTAAAAATTACAACACATATAAGGGAAGTGGGAAGAGGTGCCGACATACTGACAGAGCCACATGACTTCACAGTATAGTCTTCCGGTTAACCTATTCTAAAGCACATAACAAGAATCTAACGATTCGTGATATGTGTTGTATCTCAGGTACGCTTTTATTGTACCTGTTCATGTGACAACTTTGATGATATGACCACACGGCCACTAGCACCGGCATAAGCGGTATTAGGTACAAATCTAGAGAGCTATGATGGAAATGCTCTGACAACTCGTATATTGGTAATTGGTGAGCTGTTTCGTAATTGGTGAGCTGTTTCGCACACCGACATATACATGCCCATCAAATGGTAGTAAAAAATAAATTTTCTATTTGCATAATAAAACCTGTAGACAAATAGCTGTCTCCCTATTGAAACAACATTGGCTAGTTTTTCAAGTGGCAAACTAATTTTAGGACATGGAACAATAGATTAATTCAACTGTAGATTTGGAAAATTGGTTAAGAAGGAATCAAAATTTACTGAGCAAAAACGATCTTTTCTTACCTCCATTTTTTTTTTTTTTTTACCGTGGTATTTATAAGAAGGTATTGTCTTCTAAACAAACTGGACACACAAAACTTAATTTTATATAACAAATCCAGTGCCCAAATAAAGCTTTTTAATACCATTTTTTAAATAATATGTTGGTCATTATCTGCGATTGTACGTATTTATTTATATATCGCGAAACACCGATCTGGGCACACCTTTCTGGTACTTACCCACTGTCCCACCTTGAAGAGAGGGCTTATACATATAATTCTTAAAAGCATCCCGCCTACACGGTCAAGTGCCTGCATAAGAGCGCATAAAACCCATCATCTTCGGCAAACGCCCATCATGCAAAACTCGACAAGGCTTTGGTGTAAAGGTAATATCCTGGACAAAAGACAGACAATACAACTTGCAGCAGATCCTTTGTCAATTACATTTCGTGAGTCTTACACCAAATCGTTGCCCAAAACTCCTCAGAATTTCAGGTGGAACTATGAAGACAGGCCTGCGTTATTCTCAGAGTTCTGACCGGAGATTTGTAAACCGGGAACTCCGAGGATATGACAGCGTCATTTGATCAGTGAATGATTTGGCAAGGATTCTGATCACGATAGATTGTTTAACCTCAAACTAAGACCTGCAGGTGAGGCTCTCTCCATGATCATTTAGTTTTAAAAAATCTTGCGGATGCTTTGCTTTGTGATTGCCCACTACGTCTTTCATAATGTTCTCAGAGGTACGGGCCTCAAGATTTCCCAATGGGGATTGGATTAACTATGGTTGACAGATTGAAAAATTAATCGGTTTAATCGAAACGTCACACATGTTCATGTTATTCTCCGTGTAATTCAGTCCGAAATATATTTAGTTTTTTATGTTATATGGAGACACATCCTAAAAGTACGTGAAGTGTAATCAAAAAAATAAAAAATTTCCGTCGTAATTAGTTGATATCCCACCAATTGAACATTCTTTGTCACATCAATAATTAATCGCTGAATAAAATTCACCGTTCATTTCTCTTTGTTGGGTTCCAATTCCAGGATTAAACGCAACCCAACAAGGGTGGTGGGAAAATAAGCCAGCGTATAAAGACAAGAAAAAAAGCATACCGAAACTATTATGATTCCTCATACATTTTTGCCAGGTAGGCCTGTGTATTTAATATTATATGGTGTTATGCTGTTGCCTATCTTCAGGTTAGGATATGGCGGTGAATATATGAAGAGCACTTTGTACGACGAAGGCGAGGCCACATTCTACCGGACCAGCAGATTCACTCTTGTCCAGTCAGAGGGACGCTTGTTGAAGGACTTAGCAGAGAAGGTAAGATTGCTGGTCCAAATATTGGAGGGTGAATGTTGTACTTGTAATTGCCGGAATTTATACCTTCCACATGTACCTCTAATTTAATACTTCATTGACTAAATTCTTATTACACTGACTGGGAACACGTGGGTGGCGATTAACTGTACCAGGCTATAAAACGCCCGTCTTGTCGACTTGTTTTCTTTTAGACTTTTTGTTTTTATTTATTTACATGAGCAGTGTGACTAACGTCACAGGACCTACGAAGTAGGGTATGCATTAGGACTCCGACGCGAACTGAACTCTTGGAAATCCCCACCCCCAGTTGAAATCCTGCCTATATAAGATGGGCACTGCCAGAAGTCAGAATCACCAGTGATTTTCATCAAAAATCACTAGAAATTTTCATCAAAAGTAGGTCAGCTCAGAACTTGTTGGTAACAGTCTCCTAATGCGCCTTCATGCGCCTAAAGGAAACAGATTGAATAATAAAAAGTTCAGTTGATTTCAGGCTTTACGTGTGAAAATACATTTACATCTCTTTAATGGTTTTTAGTGCCCTTGTCCAGGACCAAAACAACTTTTTGAATCGCATTATTTTCCCAACAATACAACAAATTCTTATATATAGTCTTATAGTAGAAAGGTAGCATTTATGTAGTTTACGGTAATTCAACTCAAGACCAACACCTTCTCGGCACAAGATAATAATGATTCCATGTCATTCTCCTGAGCATGACCGGTACAAAGACGTTGTTATCTTAACTCCCAGACAGATCTGTTTATTTTTGTCTCCCCTGCTCTGACCTCTAAGAACAATTTAATTATTACAACATGTCAGTATTAACTGCATTCTCGAATACCAAGCCTATCAGGCTGTTAGTTCTGATCTGTTTATATGCCTATTGGGGGTGACCCAGCTACACTGCTGTGACCTCTAGCTCTCAAAACAATTACGGATGGCATATCCCACCAGGTTTTGTACTGTGTTATATATACAGTAAAACATACAGCCAAGGGTTCCATATGGGCATGACAGTGCACTCGCTGAGCCATCAATAAATAATATAAAAAAATAATTATAAATCAAATTTTCATCAGAATTGGGTCAGCTCAGAACTTGCTGGTAACAATGCCCTAATGCACGTTTATGCCAAAAATCAAGGTTCTAATGTCAACGGTTCTCCTTATTTTGCCGACGAAAGTATTCGGATGGACTGACTGACTCACTCATTACCGGACAATTTGCGATCTGTAGCCTACTTCGTAGGAATTTATGGCTACATTTTGAAGCATCGATAAAAGTTTGCACTGCCATAGTTAAAATGAAGATTTATTAACAGTTATTCTGGACGCCGATGCTCTATACGTGGGATTGTATCGACAGCTCGGGAATAAATGAAAGCGACAGAGCCTGTGAAAGAAACAAGATAATGTGTCAAAGAGTGTGCAAACGTAATAATATAGACTGCTTACATCTAATACGATACTATGTTGATGAATACCTTAACTTGCTTTTAAAAACTCAATTTAATAAACTTCCTCTGGACACGTTCCACCTTTTCAATGTAAGTTTTCTCACAAGGACACCAAGTTATTGGGCCATATTCTAAATGGCCACGCGCCAAGGTGTTTAGTGTTTACACTGCCAGATGCCTTTGCACATGCGTCTTAAAATTGGAAAGAACCACTAATGATTTTAATTTGAGGTGTCATATTTTTGCTACAGGAGAAAATCCTCACTGCAAATGCCTGAAAAATACCAAATCAGGCCGAGGAGCACATTTTGATCAATCATATCTCCATTTTTATACGACGGAGCATCGTATTTTTTTCAAGGCTGATATTTCAATATGTAAACTTCAAGAAAAAATTTAAATGGCAAGTTTTGAAGTGAAAGAAAAATCGACGTTATTACCATCAAACACAAAGGAGTTTGTCGTTTGTAACGTCACATACCCTTTGTTTGAAATGATACAGGCGAAGTCCGAAATTCAGTAGCATTGCCAATAGAGAAATTATTGAAATACCTTATCCCCAAGACTATCCGATATTTGCATCAAAATCCAAGCATAAATGAAATAATATATTAATATTTTTATATAGATAACCAAACAATAACAACAACTTCTTGGCTTATTAGCTTTTGAAGTTCCGTTGTATTTACCAACAAAGTTTTGAAACAAAGGTTTTTATTGAGATTACTATATTTGGTTTTAACCCTATCTACCAAGGGCGTTTTGCGACCTGTTGTGGCCTGGGGGAGGCGAAATAGCCTTCCCTAATTATTTTTCTTACGCCTTGAGCTAGAGGGTTGAAACTTACCACACTATACCCTTGGGCTTAGCTCTGCCAGAAATGTAAAAAAATCCAAGATGGCCGCTTTGATGACGTCACAGTGACGTCATTTTCAAAAACGGCATTTTTTGGTCGATTTGTCTGTCACATTTTCCGAATTTTTTATTTGTGCAATTTCTCCGCAAAAAAACTGCATTATAAATTAATAAATATTAATGTGATGTGAAATAAAATAGTTTTTGTCCGCTTTTCATCGCTACTATAAAGTCGCGGAGTTTCAGCTTTCCATTATTTGTTGTTCCGGAGATAGTGCAGAAAGTTTGGTTTGGGTATTTCGCCAATCCCCCCCTCCCCCAGGCCAGGTAGGGTTAAAACGCTGTTAGTAACTACAGCGGGACCTCATCAGCTGATAAAACGAAAATTCCTATCCATAATAATTAGTTTGGTGACTAGTTTCCAACTTCTTGAATGTCTATAAAAGAACAAACTGGTTCAAGCTGATTGTGTTCTTACATCGTCAAATCCGTCTCACTGATAGAAAGGAACTTTTATGGTATATTGATTGGGAGTGGCACCGTAATACACCATCAGGACCGTGTATTACACGATGCTCGTCAAAACACAGCAAGTTGTATTCGCCATTCATTTACGGTAGTAGAGAATGCTCGCGAAGGCTGCATAGGCAATGACTACGTCCCACTACATTAAATGTAGTGCATACAAAACTGCTCCCATTCCGGTTTGAACGAAATATTCGATCGTATATTCCCGTCAGCATGGGATATCAATCACCAAAATTGAAGAACTTTGACAGAAGTTATTCTTTAAAATAAACTCAATGGGATTCCTGAATATCACCCGTTATCTTTCGTCTCTGACGTTTGATGAAACTGTATCGTTTCAACGTCTTGCCAAACCTTTTTCATGAATACTTAAATTTTAAAACGAACCTATTTACTTTAAACTTGAGGATTATGAAGTATTGTCTGTTTCATGTCTTGTCACGCCGTTGTGGTTTGTTCTTCCCAGGAAATCCATGATAGTGCACTCTCGGAGGATGTACGAGCGTGCGTGCGGAAATATCTGGATCTACCTGACGTCGTACTGTTCAGCTCTTTGACTTGCAATCAGACTGGGAACACATTATTTGTGGCCAATATCCATGTCATCTATGGATTCTTTGAAATTCCTAGCGCACAATGTATGCAGGTGAGACACAAATCTCTAAGATACACCGATCCACGTCAACTATGGTTTCTTTGAAATTCCTAGCGCACAATGTATGCAGGTGATACACAAATCTCTAAGATACACCGATCCACGATATCTATGGATTCTTTCAAAGTCCTAGCGCACAATGTATACAGGTGAGACACAAATCTCTAAGATACACCGATCCACGTCAACTATGGATTCTTTGAAATTCCTAGCGCACAATGTATGCAGGTGATACACAAATATCTATGATACACCGATCCACGTCAACTATGGATTCTTTGAAATTCCTAGCGCACAATGTATGCAGGTGAGACACAAATCTCTAAGATACACCGATCCACGTCAACTATGGATTCTTTGAAATTCCTAGCGCACAATGTATGCAGGTGATGCACAAATCTCTATGATACACCGATCCACGTCAACTATGGATTCTTTGAAATTCCTAGCGCACAATGTATGCAGGTGAGACACAAATCTCTAAGATACACCGATCCACGTCAACTATGGATTCTTTGAAATTCCTAGTGCACAATGTATGCAGGTGAGACACACATCTCTAAGATACACCGATCCACGTCAACTATGGATTCTTTGAAATTCCTAGCGCACAATGTATACAGGTGAGACATAAATCTCTAAGATACACCGATCCACGTCAACTATGGATTCTTTGAAATTCCTAGCGCCCCATGTATGCAGGTGAGACACAAATCTCTATGATACACCGATCCACGTCAACTATGGATTCTTTGAAATTTCTAACACACAATGTATCCAGGTGAGACACAAATCTCTATGATACACCGATCCACGTCAACTATGGTTTCTTTGAAATTCCTAGCGCACAATGTATGCAGGTGAGACACAAATCACTAAGATACACCGATCCACGTCAACTATGGATTCTTTGAAATTTGTAGTGCACAATGTATGCAGGTGAGACACAAATCTCTAAGATACACCGATCCACGTCAACTATGGATTCTTTGAAATTCCTAGCGCACAATGTATACAGGTGAGACACAAATCTCTAAGATACACCGATCCACGTCAACTATGGATTCTTTGAAATTCCTAGCGCCCCATGTATGCAGGTGAGACACAAATCTCTAAGATACACCGATCCACGTCAACTATGGATTCTTTGAAATTCCTAGCGCACAATGTATGCAGGTGAGACACAAATCTCTAAGATACACCGATCCACGTCAACTATGGATTCTTTGAAATTCCTAGCGCACAATGTATACAGGTGAGACACAAATCTCTAAGATACACCGATCCACGTCAACTATGGATTCTTTGAAATTCCTAGCGCACAATGTATGCAGGTGAGACACAATTCTCTACGATACACCGATCCACGTCAACTATGGATTCTTTGAAAATCCTAGCGCACAATGTATACAGGTGAGACACAAATCTCTGTGATATACCAATCCACGTCAACTATGGATTCTTTGAATTTCCTAGCGCACAATGCATACAGGTGAGACACAAATCTCTATGATACACCGATTCACGTCAACTATGGTTTCTTTGAAATTCTTAGCACACAGTGTATGCAGGTGAGACACAAATCTCTATGATACACCGAACCACGTCAACTATGGATTCCTTGAAATTCCTAGCGCACAACGTATGCAGGGGAGATACAAATCAAGATACACCGATCCACGTCAACTATGGATTCTTTGAAATTCCTAGCGCACAATGTATGCAGGTGATACACAAATCTCTAAGATACACCGATCCACGTTATCTATGGATTCTTTGAAATTCATGGCGCACAATGTATACAGGTGAGACACAAATCTCTAAGATACACCGATCCACGTCAACTATGGATTCTTTGAAATTCCTAGCGCACAATGTATGCAGGTGATGCACAAATCTCGATGATACACCGATCCACGTCAACTATGGATTCTTTGAAATTCCTAGCGCACAATGTATGCAGGTGAGACACAAATCTCTAAGATACAGCGATCCACGTCAACTATGGATTCTTTGAAATTCCTAGTGCACAATGTATGCAGGTGAGACACAAATCTCTAAGATACACCGATCCACGTCAACTATGGATTCTTTGAAATTCCTAGCGCACAATGTATACAGGTGAGACACAAATCTCTAAGATACACCGATCCACGTCAACTATGGATTCTTTGAAATTCCTAGCCCCTCATGTATGCAGGTGAGACACAAATCTCTAAGATACACCGATCCACGTCAGCTATGCATTCTTTGAAATTTCCAGCGCCCCATGTATGCAGGTGAGACACAAATCACTAAGATACACCGATCCACGTTATCTATGGATTCTTTGAAATTCCTGGCGCACAATGTATACAGGTGAGACACACATCTCTAAGATACACCGATCCACATCAACTATGGATTCTTTGAAATTTCTAGCGCCCCATGTATGCAGGTGAGACACAAATCTCTAAGATACACCGATCCACGTCAACTATGGATTCTTTGAAATTCCTAGCGCACAATGTATGCAGGTGATGCACAAATCTCTATGATACACCGACTCACGTCAACTATGGATTCCTTGAAATTCCTAGCGCACAATGTATACAGGTGAGACACAAATCTCTGTGATATACCAATCCACGTCAACTATGGATTCTTTGAATTTCCTAGCGCACAATGCATACAGGTGAGACACAAATCTCTATGATACACCGATTCACGTCAACTATGGTTTCTTTGAAATTCTTAGCACACAGTGTATGCAGGTGAGACACAAATCTCTATGATACACCGATCCACGTCAACTATGGATTCCTTGAAATTCCTAGCGCACAACGTATGCAGGTGAGACACAAATCAAGATACACCGATCCACGTCAACTATGGATTCTTTGAAATTTCTAGCGCCCCATGTATGCAGGTGAGACACAAATCTCTAAGATACACCGATCCACGTCAACTATGGTTTCTTTGAAATTCCTAGCGCACAATGTATGCAGGTGATACACAAATCTCTAAGATACAGCGATCCACGTCAACTAGGGATTCTTTGAAATTCCTAGCGCACAATGTATGCAGGTGAGACACAAATCTCTAAGATACAGCGATCCACGTCAACTATGGATTCTTTGAAATTCCTAGTGCACAATGTATGCAGGTGAGACACAAATCTCTAAGATACACCGATCCACGTCAACTATGAATTCTTTGAAATTCCTAGCGCACAATGTATACAGGTGAGACACAAATCTCTAAGATACACCGATCCACGTCAACTATGGATTCTTTGAAATTCCTAGCGCACAATGTATGCAGGTGAGACACAAATCTCTAAGATACACCGATCCACGTCAACTATGGATTCTTTGAAATTCCTAGCGCACAATGTATGCAGGTGATGCACAAATCTCTATGATACACCGATCCACGTCAACTATGGATTCTTTGAAATTCCTAGCGCACAATGTATGCAGGTGAGACACAAATCTCTAGGATACACCGATCCACGTCAACTATGGATTATTTGAAATTCCTAGTGCACAATGTATGCAGGTGAGACACAAATCTCTAAGATACACCGATCCACGTCAACTATGGATTCTTTGAAATTCCTAGCGCACAATGTATACAGGTGAGACACAAATCTCTAAGATACACCGATCCACGTCAACTATGGATTCTTTGAAATTCCTATCGCCCCTGGTATGCTGGTGAGACACAAATCTCTATGATACACCGATCCACGTCAACTATGGATTCTTTGAAATTCCTAACGCACAATGTATACAGGTGAGACACAAATCTCTAAGATACACCGATCCACGTCAACTATGGATTCTTTGAAATTTCCAGCGCCCCATGTATGCAGGTGAGACACAAATCTCTAAGATACACCGATCCACGTCAACTATGGTTTCTTTGAAATTCCTAGCGCACAATGTATGCAGGTGATACACAAATCTCTAAGATACACCGATCCACGTTATCTATGGATTCTTTGAAATTCCTGGCGCACAATGTATACAGGTGAGACACAAATCTCTAAGATACACCGATCCACATCAACTATGGATTCTTTGAAATTTGTAGCGCCCCATGTATGCAGGTGAGACACAAATCTCTAAGATACACCGATCCACGTCAACTATGGATTCTTTGAAATTCCTAGCGCACAATGTATGCAGGTGATGACACAAATCTCTATGATACACCGATCCACGTCAACTATGGATTCTTTGAAATTCCTAGTGCACAATGTATGCAGGTGAGACACAAATCTCTAAGATACACCGATCCACGTCAACTATGGATTCTTTGAAATTCCTAGCGCACAATGTATACAGGTGAGACACAAATCTCTATGATACACCAATCCACGTCAACTATGAATTCTTTGAAATTCCTAGGGCACAATGTATACAGGTGAGACACAAAACTCTACGATACACCGATCCACGTCAACTATGGATTCTTTGAAATTCCTAGCGCACAATGTATACAGGTGAGACACAAATCTCTGTGATATACCAATCCACGTCAACTATGGATTCTTTGAATTTCCTATCGCACAATGCATACAGGTGAGACACAAATCTCTATGATACACCGATCCACGTCAACTATGGATTCTTTGAAATTCCTAGCGCACAATGTATGCAGGTGAGACACAAATCTCTAAGATACACCGATCCACGTCAACTATGGATTCTTTGAAATTCCTAGTGCACAATGTATGCAGGTGAGACACAAATCTCTAAGATACACCGATCCACGTCAACTATGGATTCTTTGAAATTCCTGGCGCACAATGTATACAGGTGAGACACAAATCTCTAAGATACACCGATCCACGTCAACTATGGATTCTTTGAAATTCCTAGCGCCCCATGTGTGCAGGTCAGACACAAATCTCTATGATACACCGATCCACGTCAACTATGGTTTCTTTGAAATTCCTAACGCACAATGTATGCAGGTGATACACAAATCTCTAAGATACACCGATCCACGTTATCTATGGATTCTTTGAAATTCCTGGCGCACAATGTATACAGGTGAGACACAAATCTCTAAGATACACCGATCCACGTCAACTATGGATTCTTTGAAATTCCTGGCGCACAATGTATGCAGGTGATGCACAAATCTCTATGATACACCGATCCACGTCAACTATGGATTCTTTGAAATTCCTAGCGCGCAATGTATGCAGGTGAGACACAAATCTCTAAGATACACCGATCCACGTCAACTATGGATTCTTTGAAATTCCTAGTGCACAATGTATGCAGGTGAGACACAAATCTCTAAGATACACCGATCCACGTCAACTATGGATTCTTTGAAATTCCTAGCGCACAATGTATACAGGTGAGACACAAATCTCTATGATACACCGATCCACGTCAACTATGGTTTCTTTGAAATTCCTAGCGCACAATGTATGCAGGTGATACACAAATCTCTAAGATACACCGATCCACGTTATCTATGGATTCTTTGAAATTCCTGGCGCACAATGTATACAGGTGAGACACAAATCTCTAAGATACACCGATCCACATCAACTATGGATTCTTTGAAATTCCTAGCGCCCCATGTATGCAGGTGAGACACAAATCTCTAAGATACACCGATCCACGTCAACTATGGATTCTTTGAAATTCCTAGCGCACAATGTATGCAGGTGATGCACAAATCTCTATGATACACCGATCCACGTCAACTATGGATTCTTTGAAATTCCTAGCGCACAATGTATGCAGGTGAGACACAAATCTCTAAGATACACCGATCCACGTCGTGCTGGATTGCTTTTGAAGGGAATTCCTGGCGCTCAATACCAGTTGTGGCCTATGATCTCTGATACACCAATCCACGTCAGCCTTGATTCACGAAATTCCTGGGGCACAATGTATACAGGTGAGACACAAAGAGCTCTACGATACACCGATCGTCAACTATGGATTCTTTGAAATTCTAGCGCACAATGTATACGGGTGAGACACAAATCTCTGTGATATACCAATCCACGTCAACTATGGATTCTTTGAATTTCCTATCGCTGTGACACGGTGAGACACAAATGTCTATGATACACCGATCCTACACATCTTTATGGTTCTTTTGAAATTCACGTAACACACTATCTGGTATTTAATGCCAGATTCCAGTCCGTCAACTATGGATTCTTTGAAATTCCTAGCGCACAATGTATGCAGGTGAGACACAAATCTCTAAGATACACCGATCCACGTCAACTATGGATTCTTTGAAATTCCTAGTGCACAATGTATGCAGGTGAGACACAAATCTCTAAGATATACCGATCCGCGTCAACTATGGATTCTTTGAAATTCCTAGTGCACAATGTATACAGGTGAGACACAAATCTCTAAGATACACCGATCCACGTCAACTATGGATTCTTTGAAATTCCTATCGCCCCATGTATGCTGGTGAGACACAAATCTCTATGATACACCGATCCACGTCAACTATGCATTCTTTGAAATTCCTAACGCACAATGTATGCAGGTGAGACACAAATCTCTAAGATACACCGATCCACGTCATCTATGGATTCTTTGAAATTCCTAGCGCACAATGTATGCAGGTGAGACACAAATCTCTAAGATACACCAATCCACGTCAACTATGAATTCTTTGAAATTCCTAGCGCACAATGTATACAGGTGAGACACAAATCTCTACGATACACCGATCCACGTCAACTATGGATTCTTTGAAATTCCTAGCGCACAATGTATACAGGTGAGACAAAAATCTCTGTGATATACTAATCCACGTCAACTATGGATTCTTTGAATTTCCTAGCGCACAATGCATACAGGTGAGACACAAATCTCTATGATACACCGATTCACGTCAACTATGGTTTCTTTGAAATTCTTAGCACACAGTGTATGCAGGTGAGACAAAAATCCCTATGATACACCGATTCACGTCAACTATTGATTCCTTGAAATTCCTAGCGCACAATGTATGCAGGTGAGACACAAATCAAGATACACCGATCCACGTCAACTATGGATTCTTTGAAATTCCTAGCGCACAATGTATACAGGTGAGACACAAATCTCTATGATACACCAATCCACGTCAACTATGGATTCTTTGAAATTCCTAGCGCACAATGTATACAGGTGAGACACAAATCTCTAAGATACACCGATCCACGTCAACTATGGATTCTTTGAAATTCCTAGCGCCCCAAGTATGTAGGTGAGACACAAATCTCTATGATACACCGATCCACGTCAATTATGGATTCTTTGAAATTCCTAGCGCACAATGTATACAGGTGAGACACAAATCTCTAAGATACACCGATCCACGTCAACTATGGATTCTTTGAAATTCCTAGAGCACAATGTATACAGGTGAGACACAAATCTCTAAGATAAACCGATCCACGTCAACTATGGATTCTTTGAAATTCCTAGCGCCCCATGTATGCAGGTGAGACACAAATCTCTCAGATACACCGATCCACGTCAACTATGGATTCTTTGAAATTCCTAGTGCACAATGTATGCAGGTGAGACACAAATCTCTAAGATACACCGATCCACGTCAACTATGGATTCTTTGAAATTCCTAGCGCACAATGTATGCAGGTGATGCACAAATCTCTATGATACACCGACTCACGTCAACTATGGATTCCTTGAAATTCCTAGCGCACAATGTATACAGGTGAGACACAAATCTCTGTGATATACCAATCCACGTCAACTATGGATTCTTTGAATTTCCTAGCGCACAATGCATACAGGTGAGACACAAATCTCTATGATACACCGATTCACGTCAACTATGGTTTCTTTGAAATTCTTAGCACACAGTGTATGCAGGTGAGACACAAATCTCTATGATACACCGATCCACGTCAACTATTGATTCCTTGAAATTCCTAGCGCACAATGTATGCAGGTGAGACACAAATCAAGATACACCGATCCACGTCAACTATGGATTCTTTGAAATTCCTAGTGCACAATGTATGCAGGTGAGACACAAATCTCTAAGATACACCGATCCACGTCAACTATGGATTCTTTGAAATTCCTAGCGCACAATGTATACAGGTGAGACACAAATCTCTAAGATACACCGATCCACGTCAACTATGGATTCTTTGAAATTCCTATCGCCCCTGGTATGCTGGTGAGACACAAATCTCTATGATACACCGATCCACGTCAACTATGGATTCTTTGAAATTCTAGCGCACAATGCATACAGGTGAGACACAAATCTCTATGATACACCGATTCGTCGCTAAGGTTTCTTTAAAATTCTTGGTACACGAATCTATGCAGGTGAGACACAAATCTCTAAGATACACCGATCCACGTCAACTATGGATTCTTTGAAATTCCTGGCGCACAATGTATGCAGGTGAGACACAAATCAAGATACACCGATCCACGTCAACTATGGATTCTTTGAAATTCCTAGCGCACAATGTATACACGTGAGGCACAAATCTCTATGATACACCGATCCACGTCAACTATGGATTCTTTGAAATTCCTAGCGCACAATGTATGCAGGTGAGACACAAATCTCTATGATACACCGATCCACGCCAACTATGGATTCTTTGAAATTCCTAGCGCACAATCTATGCAGGGGAGACACAAATCTCTAAGATACACCGATCCACGTCAATTATGGATTCTTTGAAATTCCTAGCGCACAATGTATGCAGGTGAGACACAAATCTCTAAGATACACCGATCCACGTCAACTATGGATTCTTTGAAATTCCTAGCGCACAATGTATGCAGGTGAGACACAAATCTCTATGATACACCGATCCACGCCAACTATGGATTCTTTGAAATTCCTAGCGCACAATCTATGCAGGTGAGACACAAATCTCTAAGATACACCGATCCACGTCAACTATGGATTCTTTGAAATTCCTAGTGCACAATGTATGCAGGTGAGACACAAATCTCTAAGATACACCGATCCACGTCAACTATGGATTCTTTGAAATTCCTAGCGCACAATGTATACAGGTGAGACACAAATCTCTATGATACACCAATCCACGTCAACTATGAATTCTTTGAAATTCCTAGGGCACAATGTATACAGGTGAGACACAAAACTCTACGATACACCGATCCACGTCAACTATGGATTCTTTGAAATTCCTAGCGCACAATGTATACAGGTGAGACACAAATCTCTGTGATATACCAATCCACGTCAACTATGGATTCTTTGAATTTCCTATCGCACAATGCATACAGGTGAGACACAAATCTCTATGATACACCGATCCACGTCAACTATGGATTCTTTGAAATTCCTAGCGCACAATGTATGCAGGTGAGACACAAATCTCTAAGATTCACCGATCCACGTCAACTATGGATTCTTTGAAATTCCTAGTGCACAATGTATGCAGGTGAGACACAAATCTCTAAGATACACCGATCCACGTCAACTATGGATTCTTTGAAATTCCTGGCGCACAATGTATACAGGTGAGACACAAATCTCTAAGATACACCGATCCACGTCAACTATGGATTCTTTGAAATTCCTAGCGCCCCATGTGTGCAGGTCAGACACAAATCTCTATGATACACCGATCCACGTCAACTATGGATTCTTTGAAATTCCTAACGCACAATGTATGCAGGTGAGACACAAATCTCTATGATACACCGATCCACGTCAACTATGGTTTCTTTGAAATTCCTAACGCACAATGTATGCAGGTGATACACAAATCTCTAAGATACACCGATCCACGTTATCGATGGATTCTTTGAAATTCCTGGCGCACAATGTATACAGGTGAGACACAAATCTCTAAGATACACCGATCCACGTCAACTATGGATTCTTTGAAATTCCTGGCGCACAATGTATGCAGGTGATGCACAAATCTCTATGATACACCGATCCACGTCAACTATGGATTCTTTGAAATTCCTAGCGCCCCATGTATGCTGGTGAGAAACAAATCTCTATGATACACCGATCCACGTCAACTATGGATTCTTTGAAATTCCTAACGCACAATGTATGCAGGTGAGACACAAATCTCTAAGATACACCGATCCACGTCATCTATGGATTCTTTGAAATTCCTAGCGCACAATGTATGCAGGTGAGACACAAATCTCTAAGATACACCAATCCACGTCAACTATGAATTCTTTGAAATTCCTAGCGCACAATGTATACAGGTGAGACACAAATCTCTACGATACACCGATCCACGTCAACTATGGATTCTTTGAAATTCCTAGCGCACAATGTATACAGGTGAGACAAAAATCTCTGTGATATACTAATCCACGTCAACTATGGATTCTTTGAATTTCCTAGCGCACAATGCATACAGGTGAGACACAAATCTCTATGATACACCGATTCACGTCAACTATGGTTTCTTTGAAATTCTTAGCACACAGTGTATGCAGGTGAGACAAAAATCTCTATGATACACCGATCCACGTCAACTATTGATTCCTTGAAATTCCTAGCGCACAATGTATGCAGGTGAGACACAAATCAAGATACACCGATCCACGTCAACTATGGATTCTTTGAAATTCCTAGCGCACAATGTATACAGGTGAGACACAAATCTCTATGATACACCAATCCACGTCAACTATGGATTCTTTGAAATTCCTAGCGCACAATGTATACAGGTGAGACACAAATCTCTAAGATACACCGATCCACGTCAACTATGGATTCTTTGAAATTCCTAGCGCCCCAAGTATGTAGGTGAGACACAAATCTCTATGATACACCGATCCACGTCAATTATGGATTCTTTGAAATTCCTAGCGCACAATGTATACAGGTGAGACACAAATCTCTAAGATACACCGATCCACGTCAACTATGGATTCTTTGAAATCCCTAGAGCACAATGTATACAGGTGAGACACAAATCTCTAAGATAAACCGATCCACGTCAACTATGGATTCTTTGAAATTCCTAGCGCCCCATGTATGCAGGTGAGACACAAATCTCTAAGATACACCGATCCACGTCAACTATGGATTCTTTGAAATTCCTAGTGCACAATGTATGCAGGTGAGACACAAATCTCTAAGATACACCGATCCACGTCAACTATGGATTCTTTGAAATTCCTAGCGCACAATGTATGCAGGTGATGCACAAATCTCTATGATACACCGATCCACGTCTACTATGGATTCTTTGAAATTCCTAGCGCACAATGTATGCAGGTGAGACACAAATCTCTAAGATACACCGATCCACGTCAACTATGGATTCTTTGAAATTCCTAGCGCCCCATGTATGCAGGTGAGACACAAATATCTATGACACACCGATCCACGTCAACTATGGATTCTTTGAAATTCCTAGCGCACAATGTATGCAGGTGAGACACACATCTCTAAGATACACCGATCCACGTCATCTATGGATTCTTTGAAATTCCTAGCGCACAATGTATGCAGTTGAGACACAAATCTTTAAGATACACCAATCTACGTCAACTATGGATTCTTTGAAATTCCTAGCGCACAATGTATACAGGTGAGACACAAATCTCTAAGATACACCCATCCACGTCAACTATGGATTCTTTGAAATTCCTAGCGCACAATGTATGCAGGTGAGACACAATTCTCTACGATACACCGATCCACGTCAACTATGGATTCTTTGAAATTCCTAGCGCACAATGTATACAGGGGAGACACAAATCTCTGTGATATACCAATCCACGTCAACTATGGATTCTTTGAAATTCCTAGCGCACAATGCATACAGGTGAGACACAAATCTCTATGATACACCGATTCACGTCAACTAAGGTTTCTTTAAAATTCTTAGTACACAGTGTATGCAGGTGAGACACAAATCTCTAAGATACACCGATCCACGTCAACTATGGATTCCTTGAAATTCCTAGCGCACAATGTATGCAGGTGAAACACAAATCAAGATACACCGATCCACGTCAACTATGGATTCTTTGAAATTCCTAGCGCACAATGTATACACGTGAGGCACAAATCTCTATGATACACCGATCCACGTCAACTATGGATTCTTTGAAATTCCTAGCGCACAATGTATGCAGGTGAGACACAAATCTCTATGATACACCGATCCACGTCAACTATGGATTCTTTGAAATTCCTAGCGCACAATGTATGCAGGTGAGACACAAATCTCTAAGATATACCAATCCACGTCAACTATGGATTCTTTGAAATTCCTAGCGCACAATGCATACAGGTGAGACACAAATCTCTATGATACACCGATTCACGTCAACTAAGGTTTCTTTAAAATTCTTAGTACACAGTGTATGCAGGTGAGACACAAATCTCTAAGATACACCGATCCACGTCAACTATGGATTCCTTGAAATTCCTAGCGCACAATGTATGCAGGTGAAACACAAATCAAGATACACCGATCCACGTCAACTATGGATTCTTTGAAATTCCTAGCGCACAATGTATACACGTGAGGCACAAATCTCTATGATACACCGATCCACGTCAACTATGGATTCTTTGAAATTCCTAGCGCACAATGTATGCAGGTGAGACACAAATCTCTATGATACACCGATCCACGTCAACTATGGATTCTTTGAAATTCCTAGCGTACAATGTATACAGATGAGACACAAATCTCTATGATACATCGATCCACGTCAACTATGGATTCTTTGAAATTCCTAGCGCACAATGTATACAGGGGAGACACAAATCTCTGTGATATACCAATCCACGTCAACTATGGATTCTTTGAAATTCCTAGCGCACAATGCATACAGGTGAGACACAAATCTCTATGATACACCGATTCACGTCAACTAAGGTTTCTTTAAAATTCTTAGTACACAGTGTATGCAGGTGAGACACAAATCTCTAAGATACACCGATCCACGTCAACTATGGATTCCTTGAAATTCCTAGCGCACAATGTATGCAGGTGAAACACAAATCAAGATACACCGATCCACGTCAACTATGGATTCTTTGAAATTCCTAGCGCACAATGTATACACGTGAGGCACAAATCTCTATGATACACCGATCCACGTCAACTATGGATTCTTTGAAATTCCTAGCGCACAATGTATGCAGGTGAGACACAAATCTCTATGATACACCGATCCACGCCAACTATGGATTCTTTGAAATTCCTAGCGCACAATCTATGCAGGGGAGACACAAATCTCTAAGATACACCGATCCACGTCAACTATGGATTCTTTGAAATTCCTAGCGCACAATGTATGCAGGTGAGACACAAATCTCTAAGATACACCGATCCACGTCAACTATGGATTCTTTGAAATTCCTAGCGCACAATGTATGCAGGTGAGACACAAATCTCTATGATACACCGATCCACGCCAACTATGGATTCTTTGAAATTCCTAGCGCACAATCTATGCAGGTGAGACACAAATCTCTAAGATACACCGATCCACGTCAACTATGGATTCTTTGAAATTCCTGGCGCACAATGTATGCAGGTGAGACACAAATCTCTAAGATACACCGATCCACGTCAACTATGGATTCTTTGAAATTCCTAGCGCACAATGTATGCAGGTGAGACACAAATCTCTATGATACACCGATCCACGTCAACTATGGATTCTTTGAAATTCCTAGCGTACAATGTATACAGATGAGACACAAATCTCTATGATACATCGATCCACGTCAACTATGGATTCTTTGAAATTCCTAGCGCACAATGTATACAGGTGAGACACAAATCTCTAAGATACACCGATCCACGTCAACTATGGATTCTTTGAAATTCCTAGCGCACAATGTATACAGGTGAGACACAAATCTCTATGATACACCGATCCACGTCAACTATGGATTCTTTGAAATTCCTAGCGCACAATGTATACAGGTGAGACACAAATCTCTAAGATACACCGATCCACGTCAACTATGGATTCTTTGAAATTCCTAGCGCACAATGTATACAGGTGAGACACAAATCTTTATGATACATCGATCCACGTCAACTATGCATTCTTTGAAATTCCTAGCGCACAATGTATACAGGTGAGACACAAATCTCTAAGATACACTGATCCACGTCATCTTTGGATTCTTTGAAATTCCTAGCGCACAATTTATACAGGCGAGACACAAATCTCCAAGATACACCGCGATATACTTCTATGATTATAGACATTGGTGAGTCATTAGTTTTGAGGATATTTTGGCACAATAACAAGTAGGTGATTAAGGTAACTGCATATAACTTACTGAACAACAAACTATAATTGGAGTTATAATAATAGACAATGCAGAGAGTGACGCTGCATTGTTTATAATATATGTGGTCATTTAAAAAAAAATACCCCTCCCTCAGATCCTATAGGGTTAACAACTATATGTATGTAGTTGATTGCACTCTTCTTGGTGATTTTGTCTTTCGTAGATCTCCAGTGCCATCAAGGAACTGGTGAGCAAAGCCAACAACGGTCACTCACCTCACATTATATGTGGAGATTTTAACAGCACACCAGATATGCCTGGCTACCTGTTGGCCCGTGATGGATGTGTGAGCGATGAAATGCTACAGAAACTTAAGGCATCTGAAGATGTGGAAATGCCTGATGGATCAGTATGTTTAACATACTTATTTATTGTTTACTAGAGGTAGATTTAGGTAAAAATTATATTTGCACGTAGTCATAAAAGCCCTGATACGCCACCAGTAATTGAATGCAACGTAAAAATCTCGAAATGTTATGTTTCGAGGCTACATTACTACAAACGGTCAACACCCGATCATTTTAGATAATGTCCCGATGACACGAAGGGAGGTGCATTAAGAATAAGGATAATATATTTTGGGAATTGTTGACTATTTCCGTAGTTTTAGCAAGCTGGGCATATAATGTTGACAGATTGTTGAAATACAGCATGACTTTTTTGTATTGTACATCGCTATATAACAAGTTTGATAAAGAGGATATGAAGTATTCCGTCGAAATATTGGCGTCAAGACATCCCGTATATGGAGCTTAATATCAAGGACACCGATTACGAGAAGAAACCGTGACGTTGTAACCTCAATGCCACTTCAATATATTCTTGGTTCTGAAGGGCCACATAGTGATAGAAATATTTCATGATGAATGATAGCGGTATGAAATGTGAAGAAAATGTCCAGTTGACCTTTCATCACTGCATATCGTTAAATCACGTGACCTTTGACCCTGTGCGTAAGCTCAACCCAACACAGGAAACTCCACTGCTCAGGGTCAAGGGTTACTCCCGGTCACGTGATTTAATAGTGTGCGAAGGTTAAAATTGAATTGGACCTTTTTTCACATTCCCTTGTGCAAGTCTGCATATGTCGGAGGCAAAGAGCAAGTCAGAACATATCAGGGCAAGTAGGAGCTTGTATGAGGATTCAATTCTAGACAAGTCTCAACATGCTATGGGAAAGTCCATTGCGTTATCAAATTGTGTAGACCGCACTGCGGTGGTCTAATGCTTAGAGCGTCGGCCTCGTAAGCGGTAGGTACTGGGTTCGATCCCAGGCAGGGTCATACGTAAGACTTGAAAAATGGAACTTGTTGCTCCCTCGCTTACGCTCAGCATTAAGAGGATAGAACAAGGACTGGTTCGCTCGGTGTCAGTATAATGTGACTGAGTGGGGTGTCATGTCTGCCTACGGCATGATATTTCAGTGGGATAGCACTATAAAATGGCAGCATTAGATCTGCTCTGTTACAAGTAGGTACCCCTGCCTCTCCCCCTCCCCTCCCTTCCCTTCCCCGTCGTGATATAGCTGAAAAAATGTTGAAAGCGACGTTAAACCCTATTCACTCACTCACTCACTCAAATTGTGTATAAGGTCACGAAGGCGTTGGAAGCTATACGGTATATATACACGCTTTATTATTACATTGTTTACACCGTGTATTATTAGATTTTTTAGTGATTTTACGTAGAGTTGCACAAAATAACCACTGTTTTCCAACACTCGGTCTATCTCTCCAAAGTTAAAAACTTCGGATTTGGTACAAACAGGAAGTTCACGAAAAGCTGTGAAAAATTGTGATAGAGTCTATATTGGTGGGCGTGACTTGTACAATAGACCACACAACCTAGAAACATTTCATTATATATAAGTAGAAAATAACCAATATCGAAAAAGTGCATGTGTTTCATTGCAATAAATAAAAATAAAATGAAAACACAGTACGCTCACGAGTTAAGCATGCATTTAGCATAAGTCTCCCTCGAATAGTCCGTAGACGACCAACGCTGGCATGTCATCATTTCGATGTGTTCTTGATCCAACCCTTTGTTGACCTTCGCTGTTCTGCAATGCTTGTCAATCATGCTTTCCAAACAGTGGTAATAATTCCAGTTGGAAAGTACTTTGCATCTCAGTCTTGTTTGCATGTAACGAAAAAGAACCAGTATTATCGATTGTGGAGTACTTTTTCCAACACGGCTGCCATGGCCGTTCTTGCGACAGAGACATTTGCATTTTATGCAATGCCATCAATTTACTGTTATCACATTTAGGTGTTATCTGGCACTGAGCCCCTTTTTATATTCCCCAAACCCTACTGCTATATTTCAGAAGAGTGCTCTAGTGAATCACCTGTGGAGTGGGTTCCAACATACATCCTGTTCTCTCAAAAGTGCATACACCGCAGTGCAGGTAAGGGCCAACTTAACTAACCGCTATCCAAGCATTAGCATGTCATCCTTTCCACAAGCTTCAGTTGCAACATATTCACCAATTTCCTGCCGCCAGCGAAGCGATTGTTTTAATTGAGCAATAGCATTTGCTTCGTTCCGTGAGACCGATCATTTCCTGTGCAGCTCGTCCTTTGTGTGTGCGTTTGCGAGACGGAGTGGTCGTGCCTCCTCACCTCACTTACACATACCGAACTTTTAAAACAACCTCTAAATTGAAAAAGAACATGACGACCAAAGTAGCCCTCCAAGCAAAGGGTCATCGGGGTGTGACAAAAAAGATGCGCTTTCATCGTTTTCCTTCAGAATTTTGTCTTCTTACGCCTAGAATTGAATCACACCAGATAAGTATTTCCTGATATAATATATACTTTTACGGAGAATAACCTAAACATACAATTCGAAAAATCGATCAAAGATTTTGCTCACTTATCCTCACAGAAATGCAGTAATTTTGAAGACAAATGACGAAAACATCACCTTTCTGGCACCATACATTGCCGCTATTTTGAATTTACCCATCATCCTCTGACCAGGGGGGTTGTTATGCAAGTAGGCTATATATGTTTGATTAAACCCTGAAATCCAGTTGAAATCCATGCTATTTCTTATATTCCCCCACTGATCACCTTAATTAAAAAAAATTGCGGTCAACATATCTAATTTTATTATTATTTTCTGCTGATTGAAGTACTACTTCAATTTTAGACATATTCAGGGTGATTAGCTGAGCAACATTTTTTACCAACCAATGTTATATTAAACGCCCATTCCTTATTATCGACGTACTTCGGGGATGGGGGTGGCCGTAGTTCAATGGTAATTGGTGATCACGTGGCTTCCGGGTCATCGCGCCTGCGCAGTGCGCACTTCCGGTCATCTGACTTCTCCGTGGGTGCATGAATAAATCGTACTTGAGTAAATAACCAATCTCCCAAAACCCAGAAACACGGACTTCAACATAAACACCATGATTTTCTATCCTGTTATAATTTTTTGTGAGTGGATACACTTAGTGAAGATGATGTGTCGCATACCAAAGGCTGGTCGTGGTCAGAGGTCAATGGTCACTGTGGCCTAAAATCAGGAAATTCTTGAAAACTCTTAATTTGATTGTGAGTGGATTCGTTGGGGGATAAAGATGTGACACATAACAAAATTTAGGTCGAGATGAAATGTCAAAGGTCACTGTGACCCCAAAATCAGGAAATCATTCAAAATCATTTCTTTGTGTGTCATGTACCTAAATTTAGGTCAAGGTCACTATGACCCCAACTCAGGAAATCCTTAAAATTTGTGATTTTTTGTGTTCATAGGTAATTTAGGGGAGACGATGTGTCATGTACCAAAAAAGGTCAAGGTCACTGTGACCCTAAAAATCAGAAAAATTGTTCAAAATCATGATATTTTGCATCTGTAGATACGTTAGGCGGAGACGTGTAATCCACCAAAATGTAGGTCAAGATCAAACGTCAAGGTCACGGACCCAAAGGTGTTAAAAATCGCAATTGTTTGTGTTCCTCGGCACATTAAGGGACGACGATGTACCAATGTTTAGGTTAATGTCAGATATGAAGGTCATTGTGACTCCAGAATCAGGAAATCAGTAAAAAATCACATTTTTTGTGTCCGTAGTTACATTAGGGAAGAAGAGGTGTCACATGCCAAAATGTAAGTCAAGGTGAAAAATCACAGCGACCCCAAAATCGGTATATCATTAAAAATCACATCTCTGTGTCAGAGATACATTAGGGGAAGGTGGAGACAGTATGGCACGTACCAAAATTTAGGCCAAGATCAAAGGTCAAGGCCACTGTGACCGCACAAGCAGGAAATTGTTAAAAATTGTGATGTTTTATGTCAGTAGATACACTCACGGGAAACGATGTCCCATAATAAAACTTAGGTCACGGTCGAAGGTCAAGGTCACTGTGACACAAAATCATAAAATTGTTAAAAATGGTAATTTGTGTGTTCATAGATACAGTAATAGTCCAGTCAAATTGAGGTTTGACCCACCACAAATTGCAACAGAATTGTTTTTGCTGCAGTGCATTTCCGAAAGGTCTCTAGAATAACATACTAAAAGTCTACAAACAGATATGCATGGGAAATATATTAAATTTCAAGTTGAAATTTGAGGTATTTTTCGCGAAATTTCAGTGTTTACATGTCTCTTGCTCCTATAAGAAAACCTTGTACTTGGTACTAAGCGTGAAAGAAATGGGTCATTACTTACACTCATTCCATTCGCTATCATATCAAGGTTATACTCAGCCTAAAATAATACCCTTGCATGAAAATATTTATGGAGAAATTCAAAATGGCGGATGTATGGGGTCATTCTAAATCTGAACTTTTTACCATTTTCATGACAGTCCAGGCAATCTATCTGTTTTTTTTAGCTGTACCCAAACCAAATTGCAACAAATTTTTTTTCACTGGTATGTATTTCTAATAGGTTCCCAGAACAACATACTAAAAGTCTACCAAGATCTATTTGGTGAAGATACGACTTTTTTTGAAAACAAAGATACGCCATTTTATAATACATAATAGGCCATTATGCCTCATATAAGCAAGGCAGAATATTGTTTTTCCGTGAATAAGGACAGTTTATCATCCAGAAATCCAATTAATACATGACCCAGGGTACAGTATACCATGGTGGTGAAAGCATGTGTCTTCCCGGTGGATGTGCTAATAAGCGTAGATAGCAAACTGATAGTTCAGCATCAGGCTATATGAATTATACATGGTAATATTCAGTCAGTTAACATTTTTCCATTAGCATAATCATCTGAAAGAGGAATTCTCTCTCAAAATAAATGGAATGACAAGTTGTGATGTATTTTCCTTCAACCGATAACTGTCACAGACAATATTTCCACAAACTCATTCATGGAGATATCTCTCTATTATCACAACATGTGCCTTGAGCTCTGCAAACCATTAATGATCTATCGCAATTGTGTGTCAGATATGTTTTAACGAAAGAAGAATAATTATGCAGATCCTACCAGCTAATTATCAAACAAATAATAATCTAGATTATAGGCAAACTTGATGTTCTACCATGACGTCCTACCATGCCATTTACCATGTTACATTTTCAACAATATAAGCCATGCTCCTATAGATGCATCTTCTTCAGCTGCAATCTTTCTTGCAGTTGCACCTGATAACCTCAAAGAGTGCCAGAGGAACTGATGGCAGTTCAATTTTCACAGAGAGAAGCCGCCCACCCTCATTCTTGTGGCTGCAATGGATGGTCTTCCCCTTTTCACGCTAAACACGCGAACCTTGATACTTAGCTGATGCTGATGTTAGTGGAAGGTTTTGAATGCCAGTATGTCGGCACCTCTACACATTTCCCGTATATGTGTTGTAATTGTACCTGCACATATATGGTTCGTTTTTGTCACAGAAACGCGTGTATCTCATGCAGCCAATTGCTTCGTCAGGGTTACCATTGTATAAACACACAAGCACCTGCAATAGATAACCTCAATCGGGACTCCCAATGGCCTGGTTGAACACTTCAGCTTGTTGACGAAATAGCTCATTGAGCGTTGTTTTCTTTACGGCCGCACATTTGCCAATGCCATATGGTCAGTATACTGTGTCGCAACCCTGAATTGTATGCACAAACAGCATATTTGTGCAGACTTACATTCTCAGCACAGCCTTTGTCTTCTTGACATTCCAAACTATCCGTTTCTTTGCATTCTCTCTTGGCTGAAAGTAGATGCCATTGTCATCCATGTCTGCATGAAAACAGAGCAGAACTAGCAGGTCAGTATCATAACCAACCAAAGTGTTGATGCTTTCAGTCGAATAAATGGCAGCTTTTACAATAAAAACATCTGCATATGAAACATCCCGCCCTTTCCAATTGGTCACTCATAAGAGTAATGAACTGCTACTTGTTGACATTGTTTGCTAAAACAGGGCTACACCACCAAGCGCATCCACTCAAAGTTTCTCAAATTTGGCGATACATTTCGCATGCTGATAGCAAAATACGAGCGTAGCGTGCAAGATCTATGGCGTTACGTTTCGTAACTTGTGTCTAATTCCGTATAACCTGGGGCTAAGGGCCGTATGAACCCATGTACTTCAAGATCCTCATGGTACTCATATGAACAGGCACAATCAAAGCGTGACCGAGATACATCATTCTTCAGATGACTACTTTACAACGAATATTATGGATTAAGAATACTGATCAGCGATACGGATTTGATATTTTTGGAACATCATGATGTCGTGCCGGCATCATTGAAAACTGTTTACCGCTTCTCTCTTGCAGGAAACAAGCCTATGTTTATGTATACTATGATTGTCTTTTTGAATTTGGTTCTAATACTGTTACATGGAATATGGAATAGGTTTTTGGATTATGAACGCGGATATTCTCTAATGGACGACGGCTGAATTATGAATGACGGACCAGGCGCTTGTAATTCGTCTTTCTTTGACTGAATGATCATGTCACTAGCGAGGCCGGAGAGTTTGGAATGTCAAGAAGACAAAGTCTGTGATGGGAATGCAAGTCTGTACAAATATGTTGCTTGTGCATGACATTCTGGACTGTGACACAGTATTCCGACCATAGGCATTGACAAAGGTGCTGCCTTGAAGAAGACAACTGTCACTGAGCTTTTTCGCCAACAAGCTGAAGTGTTCATCCAGGTCATAGGAGTCTCGACGAAGGTCATTTATTGCAGCAGCATAGAAAACGCTTATATGTTTCTACAGTAGTAACCCAGTCGAAGGAATTGACTTGAGGGGAAGACCATCCATTGCAGCCACAAACATGGGACTGGACAATTCAATCGGTTTCTCCCTGCGAAAACTGATCTGCCACCAGCTTCAGGGGTTACTTGAGGTTATCAGGTGGAAATGCAAGAAGGATTGTAGCTGAAGCAGATGCGCCTGTAGGGATCATGGCCTGGATTGTTCAAGTGTGTGTGGAGAACGCAAACGACTGACCGCTTCTCTCTTGCAGGAAACAAGCCTATTTTTATGTATACAATGATTGTCTTTTTGAATTTGGTGCTACTACTGTTATATGGAATATGGAATAGGTCTTTGGATTATGGACGCGGATATTCTCTAATGGACGACGGCTGGATTATGAATGACGGACTAGACGCTTGTAATGCAAACTCATCAAACCCAGACCTTTGAAAATGACATTGGCGAAGACTGGTATTGGGATTGATAGTGCTGTGAAATATTCATCAACTTATGGCAGTTTTCATGAGGAATAACAATAAAAGACATCAACTAATAATATTACTATGAACCAGAATGTAAAATGAAACTTGATAAGTTATGCCGTCAACTTTGCCTATAATTCAAAGTATTATTTGTTTGATAATTAAATGATATATTAGGATCTGCATAATTATTTTTCTTTCATCAACAAAATTTGTCTTACAAACAATTGTGATGGATCATAAATGTTTGGCAGATTGTCGTTATATTTCTGAACTATTGCTAAACGCGACGTTGAATATAATTTCTCTCTTTCTCTAATGATTGTCAAGGCTGCATTTTATTTCAACAAGGTACAAAGACTATTGAATGTCAGACCCGACACTTGCTACGTGCTTGTGATAATAGAGTTATATCATTATAAGTTAATGGAACTATTGTCTGTGATTGTCATAGGTTGAAAGAAAATATATCACAGCTTGTCAGTTCCCATTAGGATAACAATGCTAATGGAAATAATGCTAACTGGCAGGATATTACCATGTATGATTATATACCCTGGTGCTGAATTATCGTTTTGCTATCTACTTTTATGAGCAAATCTATTGGGAATGCAAATGTTTTCACCACCATAGAATAATGTATCTTAGATCATCATGTATTGATTGGAATTCTGGATGATAAACTGTCCTCTTTCAGAGACAAATCAATATTTTCTACCTTCTTATATGAAGCATGATGGTGTATCTTTGAGTTAGAAAAAGTTCTATCTCCACCAAATAGATTTTGATAGACATTTAGTTTGTTGTTCTGTGGACCTATTAGAAATGCATACCAGTGAAAAAAATTCTGTTGCAATTTGTTTTGGTTCCAGCTAAAAAATCAGATAGATTGCCTGGACTGTCATGAAAATGGTAAAAAGTTCAGATTTTGAATGACCCCATACATCCGCCATTTTGAATTTCTCCATAAATGTTTTCGTGCAAGGGTATTATTTTAGGCTGAGTATAACCTTGATATGATAACGAATGGAATGAGTGTAAGTAATGACCCATTTCTTTCACGCTTAGTACCAAGTATAAGGTTTTCTTATAGGAGCAAGAGACAGATAAACACTGAAATTTCGCGAAAAAGACGTCAAATTTCAACGAAAATTAAGATATTTCCCATGCGTATGGGATTGTAGACTTTTAGTATGTTATTTTGGGGACCTTTCTGATATGCATAGCAGTGAAATAAATTCTGTTGCAATTTGTGGTGGGTTGACCCCAAAAATGCGCTAGATTTACTGGACTATAAGGGACACGATGAGTCGCGTACCAAACATTTGTCAAGGTCAAAGATCAAGGTCAAGGTTAAACGTGAAGGATACTGTGACCCCAAATTCAGAAAATTGTTAAAAACCACATAGACACAATAAGAGGAGACGATGTGTCATATACCAAAAATTAGGTCAAGCTGATTTCAAAATTAGTAGATATATTAGGGATATTTTATGTGTCACAACATATAGGTCAAGTTCAAGGGCACTCTGACCCCAAATCGGGATACCATTTAATATCGGTTTTTTGATGTTAGTGGATAATTTATGGGGATGTCCGTGTATTGTGTACCAGAATTTAAAACAAGTGACTGAGTGAGTAGGATTTAACGTCGTTTTCAACAATTTTTCAGCCACGACGGTGCTTACATTAGTAGGCCGGCCAAGGACACGACATGTAACCTTTGATGGCATTGTTTGTTACAAATGGGCACCCGTGCTAAATTAGTACGTTGTGTGCTAGGGTTCAATGTGGAAGGGGATACCACCCGAATTGTTGACGTTAAAAGTCATTTCGGGGTCACTTTGGGGTTAAATAATGTCAAAATTGATATAAGTCGTTCCTAACTTAATTTCCATTGTGATGTTTGTTAGCAATGGCTATCCACGCTAAATTGGTTTAATGTACTGTATGGTTTTAGCACATGCATGGCTAGCCCGTTAATTATTGGAATTGAGGTCATTTTAGGGTCACTTTACGGGTCAAATGAGGTCAAACATGCTGTTTTATTTAATATATTTTGTGCTGTTTGTTATTTACTTTTGTAAGCAGTATGGTTCAAGGTAGGGTGGATACTAAGACAACTTTGGGAAATTGAGGTCATTATCAGATCATGTTGAGGTCAAATTACATCCAAAGATGGCCAAAAGATGGGCCTTAAAAAATTGTAAAACATTTTTGTGTGAAATTTCTTGTAAAGAAATGGGTATCTAATCTGAAGTAGTTCTACGGGGTGAAGTTTTAGATATTGGTGTATGGTGATTTAGTATTTTTTGTTGGTGAGTTTTGGTAACATCCATTTTCTTATAGACTGGACCTTTCCGATCAATATATTTGTTGGTCCGAAGGTTTCTTTCTCGAGTTTGAAGTAGTTTGAGTTAACCCTTTCTGGCCTGGGTGATAGAGGGTTCGGCAATTTAGTGCCCTATTGAACATTCACGGTATGATTAAAAATCGAGAGCAAAGATTTTCCGTACTTCTGGAATATTATATTTGGCTAATTATGAGGAATCTCCCATCAAGGCTAGTATGTTTCGCTTATTTTGAATCTGTTTGCTTAATTCTCAGCTGAAAATACGATGCTTTAAATCAAAATGGCGGAAAGGTGGGGTAATCTGAAAATCACATTTTTATGTCGCTCGTGTAATTCCGGGCATTATTCTTACCTCACTGCGCAAATTTCTCAAAACCGATGGATCCCTATGCATAGCCTAACATCTTATTCCCATTTTGCATCTATTTACATATGCCAAAAATCAAGATTTGATTGTCAAATTCAAAATGGCGGCCATATGGGGTCATCAGAAAATCACATTTTCGGCCGTTGCCCGTATAGTTCAAGGCATTATTCTAGCTCATTATGCAAATTTGTCAAAACCGAGGGATCTCTAAGCAGAGCCCAACATTCTATTCCCATTTTGAATCTATTTACATATCCAAGATTTGATGGTCAAATTTAAAATGGCGGCCATATGGTCATCTGAAAATCACACTTTTTCCTGTTGCTCGTGTAATTCAAGGCATTATTCTGACCTCACTGAGCAAATTTATCAAGACAGAGGGATTTCTATGCATAGCTGAACATCTTATTCCCATTTGGAATCTATTTTCATATGCCAAAAATCAAGATTTAATTGTCAAATTCAAGATAGCGGTCATATGGGGTCATCTGAAAATCACAGTTTTTCCTGTTGCTCGCGTAGTTCAATGCATTATTCTTAGCTTATTGTGCAAGTTTAGCAAAACCGAGGGATCTCTAAGCATAGCCCAACGTCCTATGGCCAGTTTGAATCTATCTATATGTACATATCCCACAGATCAGGATTTGATGATCAAATTTAAAATGGCGCCCATATGGGTCGTCTGAAAATCACACTTTTTCCTGTTCAAGGGATTATTTTTACCTCACTGATCAAATGTATCAAAACTGAGGGATCTCTATGCATAGCCTAACATCCTATGTCCACTTTGAATCTATTTATATATGTTTAAGATCAAGATTTGATGGTCAAATTCAAAATGGCGGCCATATGGGGCCATCTGAAAATCTTAATTTTGGCCGTAGCTCGTATAGTTCAAGGCATTATTCTTAGCTCATTATGCAAATTTATCTAAACTGTGGGATCTCCAAGCATAGCCCAACAACCTTTACTCTTTTTGAATCCACTTACGTATCCCTAAGATCAAGATTTGATGATCAAATTCAAAATGGTGGCCACATGGGGTCATCTGAAGTCATGTTTTTTCATGTTGCTCGTTTACTTCGAGGCACTATTCTTCGCTTATTGTGCAATTTTTTCAAAAGAGGGGGATCTCCTAGCATAGCCTACCAACTTACGCCCATTTTGAATCTATTTGCATATCCCCAAGATCAAAATACGATGTTCAAATTCAATATGGCAGCTGTGTGAGGTTATCTGAATCTCCTGCTTTTCCATGTTGCTCGTGTATATCAATGCATTGTTCTTAGTTGATTGTGCAAATTGATCAAACCGAAGGGTGCCATATCATAGCCAGCTACCTTTTGCCTATTTTGAATCTATTTGCTTAGTCGTCAGAGTAAAAATGATAGTTAAATTCAAAATGGCGATCATAAGGAGTCATCCGGAAATTCTTCTTTTTTCATATTACTGTTAGAATATTTTTATTCTAGGTACAAACTTGTTTAAATTGAGCAGAATAACGCCATAGCTTATTACATTATGTCTGTTTTTATTCTCTTGGCATAATCTTCAGCTGAGAATACAATTATTAAATTCAAAATGGTGGCCATGTGGGTTCATCTGAGACCCATATTCTCATTTTGCTCTTATAATTCAAGATAATGTGATTACATGAAGCTGAAAGTAACAATTTCTCAAAGCAAAGCCCCTTCACAAAACAGATCGATCTGACTATTTATGGACCTAGTTTGCCTCTATTCGTAGAATCATCAGCAGAAAAATAATCATCGACAGACAATATAATGGTTACATAATGATTATTATGCCTATCTTAAACTCTACACCGCATAAAATTAATTCCGTCTGTCTACCCATTCATAACCAGTAGTATAGTAGATATCAATTTATAACCGATTTGTACCCATTTTTGACCTCATTTACCAAAAAGTTACCCTTAAATTTGTTTAACTATCCTGTTATGTATGCCTAATATAAAACTTACACTACATACTACTGATTCAGTTTAGATACTCATTCGCAACAATTAGTACTGTGGCTATAATTTATAACTGATTTTAACCAATTTTTGACCTCATTTTACGTAAATGTCACCCTAAAATGACCTTAATTCTAATAATTAACGTGTTATTGAGGAATACATCCAACCCTACTCTACTTTCAGCTGATTCAACTGGAATACCCAGTCGTAACAATTAGTACTGTGCATATAACCGATTTTCACAAATTTTGACCTTATTTGCCACAAAAGTGGCCCTAAAATGACCTCAATTCTTATAACAAACGTATTATCTTTGACTACCTGACATTTTACACTACTTACAACTAATTCAGGTTGGATACTTATCGATAACAAACAATGCGGTGGATGTTAATTTATAACCGATTTTTACCCATTTTTGACCTTATTTGACCCAAAGAGTGACCACAAAATGACCTTAATTGACCCAAATCAGGATGGTATCCCCTCCTGCCTTGATCCCTACCACTCAAAGAACTAATTTAGCATGGGTACCCATTTGTAACAAAAAATGCCATCGAAAGTTTTTAAAAGCGTTTTTGAGGTCTTTGGCCGGCCTACTACATGCGCCTGGACACGAGAGCGCCCTCAGTTCCTTTTACCCTGGACATTGATAAGCCCAGCTGTGAGGATATATATCCTCCTTCACTGGATTTGAATGAAACTACAGATATCCCTAACGGCACTTCATATTGAGACCTATATCTCTGTAAAATCTCTCGCGTCAACTTTACGACAAAAGAGATGATTACAATATCGACATCGTAAACGATCCCTTTCTGGAGAGCAATATTCCAGTGAGGCCCGGACATGGCGTATACCTACCTCGCCTAGCAGCGTTTGCTAGATCCTGTGTTTAATGTGACGATTTTAATCAACGTCCCAAAACCTTATTGCAGAAACTTAAAAGAGGGCTATACCACAAAGCGCCTCCACTCAAATTTCCTCAAATTTGGCGATATATATCTCATGCTGATACACGAGCGTAGCGTGCAAGATCTATAGTGTTTCGTTTCATAACTTGTGTCTAATTCCGCTGAACCCGGAGCTAGGGGTCGTATATGAACCCACGTACTACAAGATCCTCATGCTGTTCATATGAACAGTCACAATCAAAGCGTGACTGAGATACATCAGTCTCTAGATGATGACTTTAATACGGGCATCATATGGATTAAGAATACTAATCAGCGATACGGATTTGATATTTTTGAAACATCATGATGTCTTGCCAGCATCATTGAAAATTGTTGACCGCTTCTCCCTTGCAGGAAACTAGCCTATGCTTATGTATACGATGATTGTCTTTTTGAATTTGGTGCTAATGCTCTTATATGGAATATGGATAGGTCTTTGGATTATGGACGCGGATATTCTTTCATGGACGACGGTTGAAATATGAATGACGGGCCAGACGCTTGTACTTCAATTATTAACGACACAAAACAATCCTGGTATTTAATTTCCAGCCCGTGTTTTCAGATTTTTTTTTTGCGAGATTGGCGTTCCGAATATTTCATGAACCCGCGATCCGGAAGTCAGTTGCTCGGAGTGCTCACTGCGCAGGCGCGATGATCGTGAAGTCACCAATCCACCACTTGACCTGACCTGCCCTCTAACCTGCGACAACCACTAACCCACTAAGTAAGCGAATGCTAAGGTCCTAGATCCGAACCGTATCACTGGATGGTATTCTTCAATTCGAATCCATTTCAAGTAGTTTTCTGGATGCAGAATCATACTTATATGCATCGTTTATTCAGAGATCCTGTGGACTACATGAAACAAATATCCTTCCTCCATTGGTACCTCTATCAAACCAACCGCCGAAATATTGCCTTTTACAAGCAAATCTGTCACATTTGACTAATTATTGATATGAATCGGCGGAAACCAACGCCACTCAAATTAAAAGCAAACAACGAAGATTTTCCATATTGAATGTCCATGCCAACTATAGCAAAAAACGGGGAAATATTCTACGCACATGCACATGTGATTCTACTGGTTCAGTTATATTCCAAATGATAGAAAGAACCACGGAACTGCCGTCCGATCAGTTGTTTTCATCATGCCGCCATTATGTGATGTTGCACGACTCTTCGATTGTGCTATAACACCCATAGTTTATTTGTCTATTTAGGGGAGTGAACCTGTTTGTACCAGCACTGAGGCAGGTGATAATTCCGGATGTCTGGATTACATATTCTACAGCTCCACAACTCTCGATACCGTGGGAGTTCTAAGAACTGTCACAGAGAAACAGGCCCTAGCAGACAGTCTACCCAGTTTGGTTTTCCCTTCGGACCATCTGTCTATGAAAGCTTTCCTGATATTCCGCTAGTTCTGGTACGTTCACACTACAAATTTACTCAGTGCGTTTTAATGACGCAGCTGTGTTCAAAATATATAATGATGCCTCTCCGTTCAGACTATTTACTGAAGCAGCCCCGTTTCATCTACACTGCTGCATCTCGGTTCGAACTATATACTGATGCAGCTTCGTTCGAACTAGTGATACAGCTCCGTTCGAGATACATACGGATATAACTTTGTTCGCACTATATACTATTACAGATTTTTTCAAGCAATATACTGATGCAGCTCAGTTCGAACTATATATTGATACAGCTCCGTTCAAGATATATACTGCTGCAGCTATGTTCGAGTTATATACTGATGCAGCTCCGTCCATATTGTATACTGATGCAGCTCCGTTCATACTATATACTAATGCAGCCCCGTTCAAACTACACACTGATAAAGCTTCCTTCAAATTATATACAGCTCCGTTCGACATATATACTAATGCAGATCCGTTCAAACTATATACTGATACAGGTTCGTTCAAACTATAGACAGATGCAGCTCCGTTCGAACTATATCTATTCAATGAAAACCCGATTTTCTTTTTAATCATTTGCTGAGAAGTAAGTTTTAATAATTTCCCCGAATAGTTGACCCAACTGATATTTACGATCATGTGTATAAAATATCGAAAATGCAACCTATCCACATTTTGCCATTGCGTAACAATGAACAACAGTTATCCGAATTAAAAAAAAGCTAAGAATAGGTCATCGAGGAAAAGGGTGACACATGACCAATATTACCATGCACTCGTGCGTTGCTTTCACAGCTGAATATGACCTAACGGTCTAACCAGTTGCTCTGTAACTTCTTTTGACAGGAATGCCGTTGCAGATTGGAAACGATTGGTGTAAGGAATTCGGATTATGGATACCAGGATACGCCCCCGCCATCCAGGTTAGCCAAATTGGCCGGTAGATGTAATTGTGATTATGTGTTTTTACTAATGAACCAGTATTACCTCATTTCCTTGTGGGTATATCTTTCTTGTATTTCTATATCATGTAAAACATGTATACATGAAACTTTATAATCATGGATGTACAGCCATTGAATCACCTGTTCCTGAATGGGAAAATCAATATATCGTGTTAAATGACACTGCATCATTATACAAATCCGTCTCTCTGCAGATGCATTTTATGTTGAAATAATTTTTAAGACGGAAATCGTGCAAAAATATACGAACAAATATTCTGTCCATCTGCGAAAACGTGGTTTCCTGATAAGCAGGCAAAATATTTGAACTTTATTTAGCATGAGTGGCGTGATTAGCACTAAGGTTAGTCTCAATCAAGGCCCGGAGAGTGTGTTAGTAAAATAGTTAGTAAAAGTGAATGTGATGATTTGATAGCATATTATTAGTAGCAAACGTTTGTCCAAGGCACTGTAATAAGGATCGTCTCCGTTCTTGATTGTTCAAACTTTATTTGAATGGTCATTTCCTTGTTTGATTAAACAACCCCTGTTTGAACAACACGTTTGATGTTGGGTAATATTGAGTAATATTGGGTCAAATTGGGTAAAATTTCAATTTCGTTAATATTATTAAGGACCTTTGAAATTTGAGAGTTAACTGTGATTTTATCATGCAAAAAGGTATAACATGTTTACAGTATTATAATGTCACGTTGAATTGAGAGTTGATATTTGTTGAATATTGCTGGTAAATGTTTGTACAACACAGGGGAGCTAACAAATCCCGAAAGGTCGAGGTTTTACTGTTTTGGGTGCCTCTCTATAAAAAAACGTGGTCCAATCTTTTTTCTTCGTGTGTATTAGAATGAGTTTATGATGGGCATTTTCAGTGTAGGGTGATTAACATAATTTATGTGCTACTTCCAGAAGGTCCAAAAATAGGATTGCTGTACAGGCTAGATATTGTGTATCAGAAATAAACAAATTTAGGGAACAAAACTGAATTCCACTTCCCTTGTAATTCTTATATTCATCTGATGTCATTTCTGCAAAATATTGACCAGTACTCTCTGAAGATTGCAGGATATGGAGTTAAGTTTGTAATGTTTGCTAATCCAAGAGAGTTGTTTTTTGTTTGTTGGTAGAAGTGCAATATCTTTAATACGATGCACACGAACCAGTCTATTATAACCCGAAAGGTTATCTTCAGCCTGATATAAAGATGCCATCTGATACTAAAATATAAGAAGCATGCCTGGTGACACAAGAAGATTGGGTCTGTATTTGATAGTTGAAATTTTGGACATTTTGCATCCAAGATCTAGGTAATTTCTTCTCCAAAACTAGCACGTTTGAAACGGATACAGTTTTGGAGTAAAAATTCAGTAGCCGACAACCTATCCGATGTGATGTCAATGATCAATTGTAAATTTTGCACTCTCTGTACACTGGTAGTAAAAATAAAACGTTAAAATGCAGTATGGCTCTCGGGTGTAATTTGCAGTTGACTAATTAAGTTGCTATTGCTATTTTAGTCGAACTCGCAAGGATTTCCACTAATTCCGAACTAGCCTGAAAGCGTTCTAAAAGATAGTCATATATATTGTTTCCGACAATAAATTGTTTTTCAATTGTTCATGCCGAAATGTATTTTCCCCGCTGCGTGTTTCTAAGATATCTATCCTATCTGCAAATTGTCGAGTTCACTTAGAGTAGCGACCCCAAATAGGGAATGAGCTGCTGACCCAACAAACTCAAAGGGCGCTCTACCCTCTGTCGAGTTAAAGGCGTCGTGGAAACTCCAAAACATCCAGTCGTTCTTGTGAATTTGACCGATATGTTTTTTATGTGTTCCAATATTTGTAGTAATTCAAGTTCATATTTCAAGCCTTGATACAGATACGCGCACATTTTCCCATGGGGGCCTTGGATATTAACGCATTCAGGAGACATTTTTGCTGACAATACCGACGAGGACCAGCTATGTTCATAACTTTTAAAAGGCCCAATCTCTATGCGACTTCTTTGTGTCATTCAGGATATCGAAGTCTTTAACGATTGTATCACTTTCTTCCAGCCAAACAAATTTCCCAAATCCATCCTCAGACATGTCGTAAACAGCGCACAACATAATATGCCGTCGCACATCATACATGTTTTTTTATCTAACCACTGCTAACCAAATGCGTTGTAAAGTTGAGAGACTGGTAAAGTGTTTTTCATTCCTTTCATATCGGCCTATTTATATCTGATGTTGGAACCAGCGATTTGTTTTGTTACATCATCGCAAATTAGTTCTGCTCTAGCCATCATCAATCCATTCTCAAACATTCGTCGTCTGAAAATTACCCAAACCCAATAAATCATCTTCCGCTGATTCATATTCTGGACAATCAATGATTGGTGCTCTTTTTGACCACGTCCAGGGCGAAGAGTATCCTTCAAACAGAAAACATAATAAATAGGGGGAAAAGTGTAATTTTACAGACAGAAGACGAAATTCGTTTCGGATGCTATAATACTTATCTATAGGAATGTCTTTCTGAAGTAATATGCGGTTACATATCTTGGTACTCTAATAAACTAATATTTTTCTTGTTATGTGTATTTTGATGACAAATAACATGTATGTAGGGCAAATATTTATGCGTTTATATTTGATATGAAAAAAAATGATATAAAAAATAAATATGATATCCCACAAATGGAATTCTATCACGTTTGTTTGCGATCGATCGACCTTTTTTAAATCCTATATTTTACATCGAGAGTTCTTGTTAATATATGGAAAAAACAATATTTTTGATATCAAAACAGGAATGTATGGGTTTAAACAAGATTTTTGGGATCAGATGCAATATTATGGCGAACACCTGTGTATTAATATGGTATGTTAAGGGAAAAAAGAAGTTTTGTATAATACAGACCTAAGATCTAATCAATATATTTTCTAATCAGTGTGGTCCTGCAGACGTCTGTCAACACAACTAAGCATGACTGCTCTGGTATACGTAAGAATGTTAGAATAAGGAGTGAGTAGTAGGGTTTAACGTCGTTTTCAACATTAATACAGTCATATCACGACGGTGCCTACATGTTCTAGGACACGAGAGTGCTCACAGTTCCTATTATCCGGGACGCTGATCAGCCCAGCCAGTACAGCACCCGATCACGCATCCAAGTATTGACCGAGCTTATCGTTGCTTAAATTCGGTGATCTGACTAGTAGAACTGGTGTATCCAACGCTATAAGCTGTACCTCATGTAAGAATAAACCAGCAAGAACTATTTTTTACTGTGTGCTGTAATCAACCGTCAAAACAGGCAGGCTTCAAGACCAAACGAGAAAGGTGGATTTCCATTCTAATAATATTGTCCGATATTTGCTATTTTGTCCGATTGCCATTTTTTCGGTTGTCATTTTGTCTGTTCCCCATTTTGTCCAATGCCATTTTTCCGTTGCCCTTCTATCCTGTACCCCATATAATGACATACTGAACATGTGTGTCTAGTAAGATAACTTTTCATAACAAGCCTATAATCGGCAAGAACAGAATAGGGAATTGCTGATCACATTATTTTTTTTCCAGTTTACTTTTATTGACAGCCATATATTAACTAGGCGAGCATTTGTAATGTTTACCCGTATGTGTCCACAAATGATCACCGGTAGCATCCCTACAGAGAGACCTTCAATCACATGGGAAGCATCCGCGAGGATTTTCTCCAGTGTGTTTCTTCACATTTATAATATAATATAGAATAAGATTGCATTTCCGTGAATACTCAGATTGGTAAAGAGTGTGGAATTTTCTCAGTAAGTGTTCTTATATGTTCGTAGAGGACAATGTATAGGCACACTTGGAGCCACCAGACGAAATAATTTTATGTTTGTTCCCATGTGGGTCGTTGTGTGAGGGCGTTTCCTCTGTTCTCTGACCAAATGTGCCATGTTAACAGTACCGGTAACTCTATGATCGTGTGGATTAGCTAGGCCATACAGAGTGGAGGAATTTTCGCCATCTCTGTATTCTCAAATGTCCATTGAGAAACAGGTTACGACTATTTCTATAAAGCCACAGAATAGAGTAGATGAAGTGTGTTATATTATGAGTGTTCTTGCGTGTACAGTTCCTGAGTGTGTTTTCTCACATGGTCAGTAAGTTTGCTTACTTACAACCACAGATGGAACATGCGTATGGCTTTTCGACAGAGTGGTTTCTCATATGTCTAACAAGTTCACATTTCTAGACGCGTTTATAATCACTTAGCCTGTTAAAATTTAATCAAGAGCAAGAGCCAATATTGGCTTCAACACACGCCCACACAAGACATAGTCTTCACTTAATGCATCTACTGACACAAAGCAGTCGCAAATCTTAACCCTACCTGGCCTGGGGGGGCGGAAAGTGCGCCCTTAGTGAACCTTTCTCTGCTGCTCCGAAACGACGAAACCGAGGAGGCTGAAACTTGGTGACTTTTACGCTTATCTTATTGGAGTCATTTTGAGCCTATTTTCATATACCCCCGAGCAGAGGATCATGGATAAATTCAAAATGGCGGCCATGTGGTATCCGCGAAAGCCGTGTTTTTCAATCTTTTCGCTCCATTTCTTCACATTTTCCTTACCTAAAAGGCCTTGAGAGTATTTTATTTATGCAAAACTAATTATTCTCTATTTTATTAGATTTTTTTCGAGAGAAAAATATGAAAAATGAAAATTTCGAAAAATCGACCCCAAAAAGACCGAAAAATGGCTTCCGAGAAGATGACGTTACTGTGACGTCATCATGGCGGCCATCTTGGAATTTTTTACATTTCCCGGTAGAGCTTGAATCCAAGATAATGTGTGGTAGGTTACAGCGCTCTAGAAAATATATAGGGGGGGCACTTTCCGTCCCCCCCCCAGGCTGCGATACACCCCAAATCGTCCAGGCCAGATAGGGTTAACAAACTCCCGATATTGACCTTTGACCTTGTTTTAAATTTAGGCACGTGGTGGGGGATAGACTTCCTCGTAATGTATCTACTGAAATGAGCAATGAAAAGAAATCGATTTTTAAAGATATCCCGATTTTGGGGCCACAGTGCCCTTGACCTATATTTTGGTACGTGACATATCTACGCCCCTAATATATCAACGTATTTTGGCGTCACCATGGCCTAGTTTGTGGTATATGTGGCATTGTGTCCCCTTAATGTGTTTATGTGCTTAAAAAACTGATTTTAGGTGACCTTGACGTTACATAGATGATGACTGAATATTGAATGACGGACTAGACACTTGTATTTTTGACATTGATCTAAACTTAGGTAGGTCACATACTGTCTCTCACTAACTGATTTTGGAGTAACAGTGACATTGAACTTTGAGCGTGATCTGAATTTTGGTACATGACACATATACGTATCTATGAACAAAAAAAATATGATTTTAACAATTCCCTGATATTGGGGTCACAGTGACCTTGACATTTGACCTCGACCAGTTTTTGGTACGTGACTCATCGTATTCCCTTAATATATCTATGGACACAAAAACTTACAATTTTATGATTTTATGACCATTGATGTTGACCTAAATATTGGTACGCGGCCTGTCGTTTCCTCCCGAGCCCCACACACAATGTATCTACTGACACAAAAATGAGATTTTTAATGATATAACAGTTTTGGTATAACGTTGACCTTTGATCTGAATTTTTGAATGCCGTACCTCGTTTCCCCCTAAAGTATTATTATTATAAATAAAATTATTTTATTGACTTCCTGAATCTGGGGTCGCGATGACCTTTACATTTGATCGTGACCTAAATATGGTACATCGGCTCCCTGTAATGTATCTACAGATGCAAAAGTATCACGAGTTTTTAACAATTTCCTGATTTTCGGGTCACAGTGACCTTGACCTTTGACCTTCACCTACATGTTGGTACACAAGGCATCGTCTCCCTTAATGTATCCATGTCGCTATTTAGCTGAAATATTGCAGAACACGACGTTAAATCTAAATTCTCTCTCTCTCTCTCTCCCTATGAACACAAAAATCACAATTTTTAACAAATTCCTAAATAGGGATCACAGTGACCTTGACATTTGAACTTGACCTAAATGTTGATACATGACGCATTATCTTCCCTTAATGTATATATGGAACAAAAAATCGCTATTTGTAACAATTTCTTAATTTGGAGGCCACAGTGACCTTGCCCTTTGAAGTTGACCTAACTTTTGGTACGTGATACATCGTGTCACTTTCCCATACGTGCAACAGTTCAATACTTGTACCTGCTCGCCACTAAATGACTATGTAACACTTCACCTTCCCATACATAAAACATTTCCAAACCAGACGTTCAGTAATTGGTACCTGCTCTCTACAGAATGACTATGTAACAATTCAGTACTGGTACCTGCTCTCCACTGAATGACTATGTAACACTTCACAATGAATGACTTTGTAACAGTACAATGACTATGTAACAGTTAAGTACTGGTACCTGCTCTCCACTGAATGACTATGTAACACTTCACAATGAATGACTTTGTAACAGTACACGTTCTCAGAGATATAACAGTTCAGTACTGGTACCTGTTTTCTACTGAATGACTAGATAAAACTTTACGTCCTCACATATACAGCAGTTCATCTCCCCACGTATACAACAGTTCAGTAATGGTACCTGCTCTCTACTGACTGACTATGTAGCAGTTCACAGTGAATGACTTGGTAACAGTGCACGTTCTCGCACATATAACAGTTCAGTACTGGTACCTGCTCTTCACTGAATGACTATGTAACCGTTCACCTTCCCACACGTACAACAGTTCTGTAATGCTATCTGCTTTTCACTGAATGACTATGTGACCTTTCATCTTCCCACATGTACAGCAGTTCAGTACTGGTACCTGCTCTCCACTGAACGACTATGTAACCGTTCACCCTCGACACATACAGCAGTTCAGTACTGATACCTGCTCTCCCCTGAATGACTATGCAATAGTTCACCTTCCGATACATACTACAGTTCAATACTGGTACCTGGTCTCCACTGAATGACTGTGTAATTGTTCACCTCCCTACACGTACAACAGTTCAGTTCTTGTATCTACTCTCCACCGAATGATTATGTAATCGTTCACCTTCCAACACGTAAAACAGTTCAATACTGGTATCTACTCTCCATCGAATGACTATGTAACCGTTCACCTTCCCACACGTACAACAGTTCAGTACTGGTACCTGCTCTCCACTGAATAACTATGTTACAGTTCACCTTCCCATACATACAACAGCTCAATACTGGTAGCTGCTCTTCTCAGAATGACTATGTAATCGTTCACCTTCCCGCACGTACTACAGTACAATATTATTATCTACTCCCCACCGAATGACTATGTAAGCGTTCACCTTCCCACACGTACTACAGTTCAGTCATACTACCTACTCTCTACTGAATGACTATTTTACCCAACAGGACGGTGGTGGCCTTCCTGTCGTTGCAGGTACAGGCGTCCAACGCGGACATAGGCTGGGGAACGCACCCGAGAGCATTCTCAAAACGTCTCTGCCCTTGATGACGCGTGGGGTAAAGCGGTCGGCAAACAAGTGGTCCGAAGTGGGGTGCAAGCCCTGGGAGATGCGTTAAGCGGTGTCCCCGTCCGAGAAGCATTGAAACTCCGAGCCAAAGAAGCAGGAGGTGGCGAAACCACAACGAAACATGGGGAATAAAGGACCTGCACGGCCGAGGCTGCGCACCAGTCGACGTCCGATCCAGCGACAACGCACATCGAAGACCCGGGATATCTTGCGTAAAACATGTCCTTATCCACGCAGAGTCCTGCCCCTCCACCAACAGTAAATTTGGTTTGTGGACCATCCCGCCCACACAGACCAGAGCGGAACAAGGATTATGGGTGGAGCATCTCCCGCTCTCCAGCATCAACGAAACTGAGCCCATCGAGTTCACCATCAGCAATGCAGATAGGGTCTATGTGGTTTTAGCCCATACGTACTTGTATGTGAAAGCCAAGAACGTCAGTTGGGTGGATCAAGAATCGTCGACCATGCAACGGTGGGCCCGACGAATCTCTGGCTGCAAATTATGTTTCGACAGGTGGATATTTTTCTCAGTGACAAACTCATCAGTGATGTGACCAACACGTACCCCTATCGAGCCTGCATCGAAACGCTGTTGTCGTTGATAGCCCCTTTATTCTAACGGGACTCACCCGAGCACATGAGCTTGGAGAACGACACTGCGGGATGGAACAAACGGAAGGGATTCACGGCGAACAACAGCTCGGTCGATCTCATCGGTCGACTGCACGCAGACCTATTCAAGCAGGACCGGTACATCTTGAACAAGATCCCCATCAAAATCCGACTGGTACTGGCGCCCCCGACCTTCGCCTTCATGGTCACTGACGTAGAAGGGCATGTAGCTGACTATAAGATCATCGTCTCAGACGCAGGCCTGCATGTCCGAAAATCCAGCCATCCAACTGGGGCACCTCAAAGCCTTGGACACATAACCAGCCCAGTACCCTATCCGACGTGTGTAAACCAAAGTTTTCTCTGTGCCTTCTGGGAATATGTGCCCCAACAAAGAAAACCTGCTCCTGGGGGGAACTGCACAAACGATTGATCCTGGCCTGTGTGGCGAATACCAGTTTCAGAAGAAACTACCCAGAAAACCCTTTTGACTTTGAACATTTCGTCATATATTTTGTGTTCCTGGGAATTTTATTCGAGCCTATCAGGGTGTTTAGAGCGACCGGTCAAATCAGCCAGGATGAAGGGAATATGACGGTCGGGAGGATTACGCTAACGGATGTACGCTGCTCTGTTTCGATCTGACCCCAACCTTAATAAACGACCATCAGCTGAACCTCGCCAGGCAAGGCAACTTACGGTTGGAAATCCACTTCACACGAGCCTCCGAAGCGCCATCAATGTGATCTGCTACGCCGAGTTTTACATCATTCAATTGGACAAGGCGCGCAACGTCCTGTGTGATTTTGGCACCTAACATGGATACAGATCAGATAATCATCGTGCTGGAGAATAACACAGGAGCACGTATGGTCTTTCAAGGTGTGTTCGCCAGAGATGTGTTCCCGTTAGACCATGTGTACCCTTTCGCATACGTCCTCAACACGGACCCGATGGATCGTCCCGGTCAACAATGGGTGGGCGTGTACTTGACAGAACAGCAGGGCGAATACTTTGATCCGTACGGCCTGCCATCCCTCCATCCCGATTTAACAACCGTCATGGACGAAGGCACAGCGACGTGATGTTGGAACAGTCAAACGTTGTCTGACCAGTAGCGTGTGCGGCCAGTACTGCCTGTTTTACCTCTACCACCGTTGCCGGGGAAGAATGCTACCCACCATCGTACAGATATTTGACGAGTAACCCCAGGCCAAGGATCGAGATGTACTGGCGTATGACTGGACAACAGACCATTTCAATATACTAGACCCGTTCTGGGCTTAAGCTATAACTATTTTAGTGTACAAGCCCCGTTCTGGGCTTCAGTTCTCACGCTGTTGTTGTTTATTGTTGTTCTTAACCCTATCTGGCCTGAGCTTTTTGGGACCTGTCGTGACCTGGGGAGTGGGGGGGCGAAATGGCCGCCCTACATATTTTTCTCAGCCCGTGAGCTAGGAGGCTGAAACTTACCACACTATACCCTTTGGGTCAAGCTCTACCAGAAAATGTAAAAAAAATCCAAGATGGCCGCTTTGATGACGTTACAGTGACGTCATTTTCAAAAACGGCATTTTTTGGTCGATTTTCGTTTTTTTTATTTTTTTATTTATGAAATTTCCCCGCGAAAACAGCATGATAAATTAGTAAATATTAATGTAATAAAATAGTTTTTGCCCACTTTTCATCGCAGAAAAGCAGAAATTTTGAAGAAATATGACAAAAACATCACTGTGTGGTAAGTTTCAGCGCTCTAGCCTTAGTGGTAGAGAAAATATATAGGGGGGGCACTTTCCGCCCCCCACTCCCCCCACCCCCCCCCCAGGCTACGATACACCCCAAATCGCCGAGGCCAGATAGGGTTAAGTCTGCATGCAGACAAACTATATAAAATTGCTGGGACAAGTATGGTGGCTAGTAGTATACAAAGGCTAAATTGAGTTAATAGCGCCTCACTGCGCATGCGCAGAACCTGTGGTGACGTCACAATTGGTTGTGTGCGCATGCGTGTGTGTGTGTGGTGGGTGCTGGGTACAAGATGGCGGCCTAATGTGTGGGTGGTGGGTGCTGGGTACAAGATGGCGGCAATGTGTGGGTGGTGGGTGCTGGGTACAAGATGGCGGCCTAATGTGTGGGTGGTGGGTGCTGGGTACAAGATGGCGGCCTAATGTGTGGGTGGTGGGTGCTGGGTACAAGATGGCGGCCTAATGTGTGGGTGGTGGGTGCTGGGTACAAGATGGCGGCCTAATGTGTGGGTGGTGGGTGCTGGGTACAAGATGGCGGCCTAATGTGTGGGTGGTGGGTGCTGGGTACAAGATGGCGGCCTAATGTGTGGGTGGTGGGTGCTGGGTACAAGATGGCGGCCTAATGTGTGGGTGGTGGGTGCTGGGTACAAGATGGCGGCGTGTGGGTGGTGGGTGCTGGGTACAAGATGGCGGCGTGTGGGTGGTGGGTGCTGGGTACAAGATGGCGGCTGGGTACAAGATGGCGGATTGTGTGGGTGGTGGGTGCTGGGTACAAGATGGCGGATTGTAGAAAAACGTATAAAAGGAGTCGATTTTTAGGGTAGGGGTGTATTCATTGCACTACTTTTGCGGAGCACTGTGACTTACCTGACCTTTGACAGCCAATCAGAAGCGAGTATTTTGACCTCGTCTGCCTGTATGGAATGCATGTACTGACTTGGTTCTGGGTTTTTTCCATCACGGTTGTGCGCAGGTGTATGACGTCACTTCCGGTCTGCGTGAATCGGGCGTGACCTGGGACTATGGGATGCATGTACTGACTTGGTTCTGGGTTTTTTTCCCTCACGGGGAGGTCACGTGATCAGTTCAAGGTCATATCCAGTATAGAGTGTGTATATTCACTACCATTGACCTTTGACCTCAAAAATTTGCATATCGTCACCTTTGACAGCCAATCAGAAGCGAGTATTTTGACCTCGTCTGCCTGTATGGAATGCATGTACTGACTTGGTTCTGGGGTTTTTCCATCACGGTTGTGCGCAGGTGTATGACGTCACTTCCGGTCTGCGTGAATCGGGTGTGACCTGGGTATGGAATCAGTCCATTAGATGCTCCTTCACCTAAGCTTCACTTTGATACCTCACTCGACCCCATCGGTCCACTAGGGGCTCCCCTAGATGCCAAAACGTCTATTTTCATACCCTTCGGCCGCCGCGCATGCGCAGAATCACCCTAATTCAACCCTACACCCAGTCCATCAGATGCTCCTTCACCTAAGCTTCAATTTGATACCTCACTCGACCCACTTACCCCCAAAAAAAAAATTTTTTTTGCTCTTCCACCAATCCTCCCCCCCTCCCCCCGTTACCCCTTTTTTCAAACCCTTTTTTAATTGTAAAAAAAACATAGAAAATGAAAAAGATTTTTTTTGGCTCCATGAATCTTTTTTTCCTTTTTTTTAAAATAAAAAAAAATTGTTTGGCTCTTCCACCAACCTTCCCCACCTCCCCCTCCCCTCCCTCGCCCATTTTTTTCAATATACTGCGTACTGGCTCTCTTCATCTGTACACACGCTGCATCTTGATTTTTTTTCTATTTTATGTCGTTCTTTTTGCTGTTTTGAAATCTCAGCTTCCATTACATTCATGTCTCATACCGTTAATCTGTTCGTTGAGGCGTGTTACTTCGGCCCAAGAGCATGGTTGTGGTGTTGTTTGGAAAGTTGAAGTCGTTATAATCGTATTTTGTGAATAAATGGGAACATACTACACATTATTTATAGTCTAGACGGCTTGTGGGTGGTGGGTCCTGGGTACAAGATGGCGGTGAGTGTGTGGGTGCTGGGTGCTGGGTACAAGATGGCGGCGTGTGGGTGGTGGGTGCTGGGTACAAGATGGCGGCCAGTGTCAGCCAGTGCAATATGGTGGTATCTGCTAAAAAAAAATTGTCCATGCACACTGTATAGTGTTGTGTTACCATTGCCCAAAGATAAAAAATTTCCTAGTTTTATTTCGAATCATCAGATTTTAGTGCATAATATTGCTGAAATAATGCCAACAGAAAACTCAGAGTCAATTTAAATATTTATTTGTACTGAGAAAATTACAAGAATTTCGAAGAGAAAAGAGCCGAGATAATGTCTGTCTGTCCTGGAAATCAGCTGATCAGCAATAAATCGACATCTCCGTGACCTTCAACGAGATTTTGACATTAGGTTTTACCCGCTTTTATCACAAATCATTATAAAGAAATTGTCACACCCGGTGAACTCCTGAAACCCACATCCTACCTGAGAGTTTGGTAAGATATTCCATTCATTCGTTACCATTCCCGTGGAGTAGAATTTCATCCACCAGCTTTCACTGTTGTGGTGCGGGTCGGGGGGCGGGAGTTTTGCACTGATGAAAACCAATGTCGTCCTCTCTCACGAAACCAAACACAAAAATTGACAAATTATACGGACTGCCACGATAAGCGAATGTATGCAACAAATAGCGTTCCGTACTGCAGATGTCCGATAAAATCCCTCCAGTCAAGGGGGGATGGGGGAGTGTTACAGAATGTTGATTCCACAAAACCTGTTCGGTGGCCTACATCATCGTTCAATCGCTGCTCATAAAGGCTGCGTTCAGCTCACCAGAACTGTATACACTTCGAAATCTGTGAAAGAATATCAATTTTCACGTTTCCTGTCTGATATCACACAAATTTATGCGTCCGCTCGAACACAACACAGCACACTCCCTCGATTACAGTCCACGTGTGACGGGTATACATGCAGGCGATGAATGATGCAGAGTTTCGTCACATTATTGATCTCAGCGGACACCGAAAGGAAGAAAGTTCCGTTATAAACTGCGACAGAGAATGTTCCCCAGCTCAGAAAACAACACAATGATCAGTGAAATCGTCCTCCGTATGCCTACCCGGGGCGCGGTAAAACAGCAAGAAAATTGTAACAAACGCTAACAAAATGGCTGCTCAAGGTCAATTTGCCCGGATAATCGCGCCAGCCAAACCACAGTCCCATCTATACGCTTTGGTGCAAGGGAGACAACTCGGACTAGACCAATTCCCAGGCGAAGATGATGTCCGCTATATTTGGCCTGTATGGGTATAGGGGTGGTCGTTTTTTTATGGCTTTTACTATGAGCTATGAGGTTGATCATGTAGAATACGATGGAAAAAACTATGAAAGTACCGGGTAGGCTTGTATATAGATCCATATAGACCCATATACACTTATATACTGGGATATTAGTATGTATAAATCCATACGGGGTGGACATGTTGGAGTCTAGGTGGAGCACTAGTGGCCCGATTGGGTAGAGTGAGGTCTTATTTTAAAGCTCTCGAGGAAATAAATAAATAAATAAATAAATAAATAATAAAAAAAATCAAAATATCGGCGAGTAGTAGACGAAGGGAAAATTGGGAAGTACTGACCATGCCCCAGAATACTTCATATGCATATCACGGCCTTAAGGCCTATGTAAGATGTAATCTACTTCACAGTTTAGTAGTATAAAAAGCGCAAGTCCTATTGACCTTGCCCCTTCCAAAGAAATAAAATCGGCTCTATTTTACAGGAGTATATACGCAGGTGACGTGGGTTGTGACGTCACTTCCGGGTTTTCACTAAACACTACCTCCAAACATAGAAGAGTTCCAATTTTTTCCCTTAGACGTCCGTATGTTCATCCTCCAAACCCACAAGAGTTCCAATGTTCAACCGCAGGGGTGTTTTCCCGCCCCGCCCCAGCGCCCCGCAGCGCGCGCGCGCGCGCGTCATCCCGCGTCATCCCCGGCAGTGCGCGCGCGCGGACGCGGGTCAAAAGGTCAAAGGGTCACCTCCAGGTCAGACGGTCCAATGTCCAATGAGACAATGTTGCGGCATCGCTATAGTCAGAGCTTGAGCACAAAAAAAAGGGGGATTCTAGATGAACCTGGGAAGATGGGCAGTTCCATTTGGACCAATCAGCGGTCGAGAAAAAGAGCCAATCAGCGGTCGAGAAAAAGAACCAATCAGCGGTCGAACAATCAGCCAATCGAATTGGGGTACTCACGGTGTGCTTTCGCTGACGTCCGCGCCTACATCTGGGTTCTTGTACACCCGGATAATGTTTTTCTGGACATGGATGGGTTACCTTTGGCTCCATTCTAGGCCACTGATTGGCTAATACGGTGTTCAAAGCCACTTTCATGCATTATGCTCATAGAACTTATAGTCATAATCTATACGTGTTGGACGAGTCTCTTCACTCACCGTATACACGTACCTCAATGAAATGCCCGCTCCAAACCTAGACCAAAGACACGTACTTGGTCTGTAGGCTGATTTCATTGGCTCTCTATTTTTTACTATAGTGCTCTTGCATTCTAAACTTGATGGGTTACCTAGAACTTATAGTCATCAACATAATCTATACGTGTTGGACGAGTCTTTTCACTCACCGTATACACGTACCTCAATGAAATGCCCGCTCCAAACCTAGACCAAAGACACGTACTTGGTCTGTAGGCTGATTTCATTGGCTCTCTATTTTTACTATAGTGCTCTTGCATTCTAACCTTGATGGGTTACCTAGAACTTATAGTCATCAACATAATCTATACGTGTTGGACGAGTCTTTTCACTCACCGTATACACGTACCTCAATGAAATGCCCGCTCCAAACCTAGACCAAAAACACGTACTTGGTGTGTAGGCTGATTTCATTGGCTCTCTATTTTTTACTATAGTGCTCTTGCATTCTAAACTTGATGGGTTACATTTTGGCCCCATCCTACACCACTGATTTCAGTTTGACTGAATCTCCACATTGGGCATTGATGCATTAGGAATAAAACACACAAGACAGGGTTTTTTGGTGAGATCTCATTTTTTTTAATTCAGTGAACAACAACAACGTGAGAACAACCACGTGAAAACTCAAGCCCAGAACAAGGGGCTTGTAATTAACTGAAGCCCAGAACAAGGGGCTTGTACGTTGAAGCCCAGAACAAGGGGCTTGTAAACTTAAGCCCAGAACAAGGGGCTTGTCATTAACTTAAGCCCAGAACGGGGCTTGTACATTGAAATGATGGGCGGCCCAGTCATAGACGAGTACATCGCGGTCCTCGGCCTGGGGTACTCGTCAAACATCTGTACGATGGTAGATAAGGGTCTTCCCCGGCATCGATGGTACAGGTAAAACAAGCAATATTGTCCGCACACGCCACTGGTCAGGCTTCAACAAACATAATGAGCACAACTAAAAGAAAAAATATGAAGACAGACCCGAGGAACCTTAGTGCAGGTTTCTCGGCCGAGTCTCTAAAAGTTCGAAATGCACTAAGACCTTTTTCAATCCAAATGACAGATATATTTCTGACAGCAAAGCAAGGCCACGACATCAAACCTTGCAATATTGCGCTTGATGATTGCTTATCACCGAATTCTACATGTAATAATTTCAAAATTTCTAAATGTGGACACCGTGGATGTCTCACGTGTCCACTCTTTAATACTTCAGCTTCATTTAGTTCCGCGTTAACTGGTAACTCATATTCTGTTAACTCGTATGTTGATCTTAGTTGTTCTACTACAAACTGTATTTATTTAGTTTCCTGTAAGAAGTGTGGTCAACAGTATGTTGGCAAGACCACCCAAAGACTCCATCTTAGGGTGAACGGTCACAGAAAATCCGTTAGGAAAAAGCAATTGCTTATAGGTAGACATTTTTCTGGACCCGACCATGGCTGGGATAACTTAGTATTCAGATCATAGACGTCGTCTATCCATCTACTAAGGATTCCCCCTTTGGATTTGAGAGAAAAATCCGAGAGCGGGAATTATTCTGGATGCCAGAACTTGGGTCGGTGTTTCCGTTTGGTTTAAATGATAATGTCAGTGGGTTCGGCAATGCTACAAACCGCCGTTCAAATATATCCAACATTACCCAACTATTTAAACCCCATCAACGGAGACAACGCAGCCATGGTTGGCGAAAGTTTAATAGTTCGATGATTCACGATCATATCACTTTAAATTACTTAGTGGGTTTAACTAACGCACCCAATAGTATACATAGCTTACGTACAGTTCTGTATGCGTTACTCTGAGAGCTTTAAATCAAATAGCCAGAGATATACAGCAATCTGCGTCTTCAGGAAATATAATACCATCAAAAATCAGTAAAGTATGTCAAGATATAGCGTATTTTCGGTT
>JAVTVY010012753.1:0-51789 GCA_036873755.1 Hanleya hanleyi
GCGAACAGTACATCATAGTTATATTGTGTACTTTCGGTTACAAGCATGAAATTTGGCACATAGCTATTTCGAATGATCCTCTTTCGAAACCAGTCCCTCTATCCTCATTCTCGCAAGCCAGGGCCTTGCTTCGCTGGTATTGATGTTCTCGTCCTCTTCCGCACTCATAATCCCTTTAGAATTGCATTAATCACTTCCGTAAAATCAATACTTATGTGTATCAGCAGACAACGGGCAGAAACATGTTGCATTTGACATCATTCTCTCAAGTCAGAGCCCATTTCTGCTAGAACTTACTGGTTCTACACTTCACAATTTACGTTACTTTGTCAATCAGTTTTACGAATGAAATTACGTCATATATTAGCAGATACTGACCATAAAAGCGATCTATTTGACCTCGTTGTCAATGTCTTAGCTATACTGACTCATTGATAATACTCAAAACTGACTTTATGCGCAAACGGTTTTATAATACATAAATGACTATGTAGTACTTAATGAGTCCGACAACCCTATGCGCGAACAGTACATCATAGTTATATTGTGTACTTTCGGTTACAAGCATGAAATTTTGCACATAGCTATTTCGAATGATCCTCTTTCGGAACACAGTCCCTCTATCCTCATTCTCGCAAGCCAGGGCCTTGCTTCGCTGGTATTGATGTTCTCGTCCTCTTCCGCACCCATAATCCCTTTAGAATTGCATTAATCACTTCCGTAAAATCAATACTTATGTGTATCAGCAGACAACGGGCAGAAACATGTTGCATCTGACATCATTCTCTCAAGTCAGAGCCCATTTCTGCTAGAACTTACTGGTTCTACACTTCACAATTTACGTTACTTTGTCAATCAGTTTTACGAATGAAATTACGTCATATATTAGCAGATACTGACCATAAAAGCGATCTATTTGATCTCGTCAAAAAAGCTAGGACCTTGATTTCCTTGAGAGTTTTTTAAATTTATTTTGATACCTTTCATATTGACTTGGAAGTCATTTTCGCGAACGCAATAATTTGATGTACCAAAAGATAATAACGAGAATTCGACATGATTCTCTTATACACGCAGACCTTGTTTAGTGAACTAACCCTGAAATTTCGCACTTAAATCACCTCCCGAATGACTTAATGACAAACATATTCGCGAATTGATTATAGGGCGATATCCATAGATACTGACAAGAAATGTTTCTTATTTGCAGAATTTGACTTAAAAAAAAAATTAATAAAATTATCAACCTTCGAAAAGGCTTGACCAAACATGTCGGATGAGGTGATATCTCCTAAGGATGAAATAGGTAATCATTTGTATAGAAGGAGCAAATCATGCATTGATATTGGCTTGCTGCATGGAAAAGAGTGTCAAGGTACCGTATTTAGTTTGCAGATGATAACGCACATAAATGCAGAAACTTAATTTATTATTCTAATCGAATATCAAGACTGTCACAGGCCTCAATTTGAATCGTGAAAAATGTCATTATGCCTCTTGAACAGTTCGATAAAGCCTTCAACCCCATTCCATAGTTTCACAGATCAAAGTGATAGACCTGATAATAAATTCATTGAAAATTAACTTTGACGGAAATATAAATTTTCCATTTTGCTCGGCAAAGTAAGCGAGAAGGGAGACTGAAGAGCGTAGATGTTCGCGCTATGACTAAATCCTTGAAATTTGTTTGGATTTCCAAATATTTGAAAGCCTTTTTGATTCGCAAAAATCAACGGCTGAACGGAATGTTTTGAAACTTGGAATTCACGATACTTGTACCAAGACATTGCCAAAGCGATTATTGTGACTTCGTCTGTCAATTCAGTATAGACGGCACGGACCAGTCAACATCGTCGGATTTTGAACGAGGAAAGCGAATATATATATATTGTGTCAAATCTATTAGTCAATTCCTGCAATTGTGGGTTAGAAGTTGAAAATTACTTCCCTTGGCATGAAAACACTTGCAGATGGCGCTTTTTTTCTACAATTACCACTACCTCCGCTGATATGTCTTTCACTGTATTATTGCCACTGCCGCAGGTTTTGACTACAATGTAGTCATTTCTCACTTGTTCTATCCTGAGCATTATATGTATAAATATAATGGAATGTGCTACGCCTATCCATACCACGTACCTAACGTTCGCCTTAAAGTGATGATGTGACCTTCTGAGTCATTCAATGGATTATCCTTAAGGATACGCAGTGCCCCTCAGGCAGTTTTATATACCTCTTGATACTTTGTCTTCTGTAGCAATAAATATTCATTATAACAATAATAATGTATATATTTTATGAAAGCATATGTCCCGAGGAATTCACTTATGTAATTTACATAACTGTCCCTACTACAATGTAGAAAATACTCAAAATTTTAAGAAATGAGATGAAAACAATAGCTTTCATTTTTCAATTGAAATTTCGTGAAAACTTTTAAACATATTTCAAATTTGATGGTATACCTTGATCAAAGACAACTAGAACTAGTAAACATCGTCTCAGTTTTTTAAATTTCTGCCTAGTTCTATTTCAACTAGAATGAATTGACAAAACCTATTATCTTACAACTTTCTACATTAAAAATAAAATAAAAAAATATTTCCAGAAATACGAGTTGAAATCTTGAATTTTAGAAAAAAATGAAATGCTAGAAATCCGTCAAAAACTTTCCGGCTATTCAATTGAACGAATAATCCTGATATTTCTCACGAATTCTGTTACAACATACATTTTGCAAATTGCCATATAGAACCTATAGTCACCAGCCTACTTATTCAAGCCTATCTTTTGTACAAAAAAGATATTCACAAGGCTATTCTATGGATAACAACTTCTTTACTGCTGTGGAGCTGACGTTTCGTTGGAGATACTTCCAACTTTTTCAAAGCTAATGAAAAAGTTGGAAGTATCTCCAACGAAACGTCAGCTCCACAGCAGTAAAGAAGTTGTTATCCATAGAATAGCCTTGTGTTATATACGCCGACTTCTAAATGCCTATCAAAGAAATTAAAAAAGATATTCATTTATACAGTGGTTTAAATCCGAAGTAAACTTTAAAAAACTTGCTGAAATTTGTTAGGCTAGAAATCGTTCACACCTTTGCTGATCGCCGCTGCTCTGTTTATTAATGTCAGACAATTAGGCGGATCATTCATTAGCTGCAGTCGTGTAGAGCACAATACACACTTGTGCAGTTATTAACGCCGCACAATACCCAGTCGCGCGAAAGGTTAATCTGTTATCAGCAGGGTACAGAAACTCCCAACGTTATCTGTTTAACTTACTTTAGGAACAAAATTTTCAAACCCAAAATTGAACCACTTATGTTTGGAATTTTGATTTTATTTTTTCCACCAAATACTAGACCAAATACTGAATATTCAGATAATAAAGTAAAAAAAAAAGACAAGATTTGACCCTCAGAGGGCCTAGGTATCCTTAACAAATCATGACTTTTCTTTTAGGAAAACAATTCCTCAGAGCAGTACATGCGCCACAGATGTCCTTGCATCTGCATATTAATTAGCAAAATTAAGGCATACAATTAATTGGTCTTTGTAGAGAGAATGGTTATATACTCACCTACAAAACTGACACCTATCCGTAATATCATACGTTTCTGAACCATGTAGACCATATCCCATACACACACCTTCACAATGATATCTTAATTGCAGTGTTTGATCAATAGATTTCGGTAAACGTCTGATATGGTGACCACCCCCTAAATTTCATATTTATTTCGATTACAATTTTGGGAAGAAGTAGTTGAAGGCAGATGAAGAAATTATTTCCGCAACAACTGGTACATGGTCTGTGGAGAATCTACAACTGTTATTTTTTACATTGGTGTGTTTTCAGTGTACAAACTGACAACCGGGAACACATACCCTAATTTTCATTCTAACATCAAGGTAATGTCCCACTGACCTACATAACAACGGGTTTTGATCAACCAAATAAATTGTTCATCAGGTGGTAGCTCATACACATACATTCATAATGGTACCTTACATGTAACATGAAAAGGAGCAGAAGTGGAAATATGCTGTCAGATGTTACCCTAGCCCTTAATTTAGGGTTTTCAATGTCCTGATCCGCTTTAAATGCGTCTAGCACATTACATACCCATCTTTCAGACTGGCCCCCACCCTAGAAGGATGCGTCTATGTATGGTCTAAAAACATCACTTTTTCGATAACGTGGGTTGAGGTTCATTCTGAAATAAGCCCATTTTCTGTTTGGGATGATGGACTATATCCGGTAATGAATAGACTCCGATGTGACAAACTGTTGACCCACTGGATGCATGTTACGATACGATGTGATGTTGCGAAGTGATCGCAGCATAGCTCGCCACATCGTATAAAACAGAGACGCCTTATTCAAAATAGCCAGTAATTCCAGTTACATTTAACCCTGTCTAGTCGACTCTCTCAATCGTCGCTGTAGACGGGACCCGGGATACAGTTTAACTGTAGCTAGTCAAAGTAATTATCGTCAACCGTTGGCGAGAGTCAACCCTGACCAAACTCAGTTGTATTATGTACTGAATATTACATTGTTATATGTTGTTAATATTTTTATACTGATACAGTATATCGGACTACGACATTTTGGATTATGGATCTCTTGAATCACCAGTCATGAAGGAAGGAGGTAAGATACAATAGGTTAACGAGAGAGGTACTAGTAACCCATAAGATTACCGAAATCAGTAACAAGTAGCTGACGAAGTGTTCAGACGAATCGTTGAAAGATTTTCCCCTGGCAGTAAATAAAATAAATAAAGCAGTTTCATGCCATATCTTGTTCATATGCCTTGCTATTCATTGAACACAGAGATAATTCAAACGTCTCGGAGAATCTGTCCATCAGATATGAGTGTTTCCTCGCGTCTGTTGAGAGGTAACCCCGGCCTACCGGACTTCTCTAGAAAGCCTGCAACTTCCGTGAATTTCCATCTATTTATGTGTAACTATATCTTCTTTTTGAGATTCCATTACCTTCATTGGTCAAAGTGATGGATTATTCGAGTATTTCCAAATTTCGCAAAATACAGTACGATATTTGTAACTTATAATCATTAACAAACAGACTAACTTCCTTATGGACAACGGCTAACTAGTAGATGTCGGATCTAACGCTAGCTCCACTTGGTAGTCGCTGAAATCGCCATACTTGCTTTAAAACAGCGATCCCTGGCAGTAAAGTAACGCAGTTGTAACATTAGCTGGCGAACTGAAAACTACTAATGACACTATTGTCGCAATTGTGTCATTAGCAGTTGTTAGACAGTTGATTGGTCGTATATTCATGAATGATGTACCAAATAAGACTCGAAGTGGTAAATCAGCCAGAGGTATCGTGGATGCGTGCCTCTGGATCAGCGATAATGGAAAGGGTGCAAGAATTTCGGTCTAGAGTGTTACTGTATCTATATACCATGCATTTATATCAGTGTAAACTTTTATTTGTCTGACGATTTCTTAAAACCGATATGCTTTCTATGTATGCCAGAGTACGCCAATCTGATAGACTCGAGCAAACTCATCCCCCCGGATTCGGATTCCGATGAGGGAGGCTATGAAGAACTGCCCATGATCATGCCTGCGAAAGAACAGCGTAGGGGGCCCAAAATATTAACGCTTCCTCTGCCTCGTAAGTATAATACAATAAATTGTAACTTATATGAATCTGGTTAACTATATGTCTCAATCACGCCAGAATTACTGGGTACGATTTGCACCTCATCGTAACACTCTGATGACTGCAAGTACTAGTGACATAGCTGATCTACTTTTCTAGGAGAGTAACTGAAAATGTACTGAACTAATTTATTTGAACCATTCGAGAACGCTTATTTGTATGGTTTTCAGACCGAATGACTTGAAACTTCGGATAGATCCTCTTGCTGTTGGCAAGGCTCTTCAAAATTACTTCGAGAATAGTCGATTGGTCAGTTCCAAATGGCCGCCATTTACCAATGGAAATTGGTAAAATTTCGCAAGCCGGATTTCGAAAGTGAAAGCGGCTATAAAAAGGTTATTTTGACATGGCGAAGAGAATGAAACGGGCCTGGAAGTCAAAATCATCAAAAGTACCCTAAATGGACCTAAAAACAGATCTCTCAACTTTAAAATTTCCCAAAGAGTGAGATTAAGTGACTATCCCAGCCAGGGTCCAGGGGCCGCCTAGGCCCCGGAAGCGTTCTGGCCAATTTTAGAGGAATAAAATCATAAATCATAACCTAGTTTTTTACTCTTTTTCTTGGTTGTTTTATTTGTTTTTCTGATTGTTTTGCTGATGGAAGTAAGAATATTGCTTGTATTTTTGGAAGGCCTATATGATATTTGTCACCAAATATATTGCATAGGCCTTATACATGATGTATATGTGATAAAAAAAAAAATTAACCACCCACTTGGGATTATTTCATCTCCATCGTTAAAATATTGGAAGTAAAAACGTCATGCAAGTCTCGACCGCGTGTCAGACATTTTGACAGCCTGGTTCCCGATACTGCGTTGTGCGTATTATAGGGCCTGTGGGTGCCCGATATGACAGGAAGCCGATGAAACAGTTTTAAAGCGGGAACGTATCGTATGACGACGAAAGACTGACGACGCTGATCCCCATAGGACATCCCGCGTGCGTCGGACACTGACAACTTTGAGCAAAAGACTCGTGTTCTACAGATTTTTTTTTTGAAGTGGCGAATGCGTGAGATTATAGGTGGCTGCGTGAGAGCGTGAGATTGAAGCCCAATGCGTGAATCTCACGCCGAATGCGTAAGACTTGATAGGTCTGTAAAAACGACAGAAGGCCCAATCGATGATGACATTTTCGAACGAACCACATATGCGCACTGGTCTTCTATTGAACATGAACACAAGACAATGTGTGGACCTGCTCCCTGGTAGCCGCTGCTCGCAGATCCAATTGGATTTATTTTCACACAAATACGTCAGACTCATAGTGTTCGCAAACATAATACATAATGTAATTAGATCAGTTTTATCAGTTGAGTTTTATTTTGATTTACATTTCTAGCTGTATATTATTGTATGCGTCATGGAAACCCATTGCCGCCTGGGCGGTGAAAGGGCCGTTTGTAAATTAGTTCTCTGAGTATCAAATCCTGGGACAGAATATCTGAATGATACCGTCTTCTGGAGAAGGGATTTGGTCCTCAGAGTAGTTGATTCTCGGCACATCATTGAATACCGAGAAAATTGAAGGCAGTGGTGATCATATACGAACGATTCTTCTTCATTTTGTGTTTGAGAATTCAGAATGAATGGAAGAGTAAATCTAATTTGATGCTTTCATGACAGCCACACCAGATGATCTAATGTACGAGAACGATCCCAGACAGGCTACACCGATGGCGTCAAGTGTTAGTCCGACACCAAAAACGGAAAGAGGACCAGTGCATGCCAGGTCAAAGCCGTCGAAAACCATTGACGAGGAAGAGATGATAAAAGACTTCAAAGATCGGATGTCCATGTTTAAGCAACCGGACTATGAGAATGCTCCTAAACCGATTAAGAGCAAGGTGATACCGCCCAAAAAGGGAGTACAGGTATGTATATTACACTGCAAGAGTAGGACACTCGGGTAACCCATTGGTCAAGCTCAATAGAGCTTTAAATTGTAGACATATGGTGGCATATGGTGACAGTTGGTAAACCTTCATAGTATTCTTACTATTAGACATTCGGTGACAGACCATAATGGTGCCCTACTGAAGGTGATAGGCCGAATACTTATTAACGCGTCTAAATAGAAGACATTTGTTGACAGACTGAACCCTGAAAAGCATTAATGATGCCCTACATATAGTAGATACATAGGTGATAAGTCGTGCCCTTGTTAACGCGTCATAGTGTTCTAAATATTAGACATTTGGTGACAGACTGAATCCTTGGGAAACAATAATGATGCCCTACATAGAGTAGATACATAGGTGACAAGTCGTGCCCTTGTTAACGCGTCATAGTGTTCTAAATAGAAGACATTTGGTGACAGACTGAACCCTGAAAAGCATTATTGATGCCCTACATATAGTAGATACATAGGTGATAGGTCGTGCCCTTGTTAGCCAGTCAACGTGTTCTAAATATTAGACATTTGGTGACGGACTGAACCCTTGGGAAACAATAATGATGCCCTACATATAGTAGATACATAGATGATAGGTCGTACCCTTGTTAACCCCTCAAAGTGTTCTAAATATTAGACATTTGGTGAGAGACTGAACCCTTGGGAAACAATAATGATGCTTCACAATTAGTAGATACATACGTGAGAGGTCGTGCCCGAGTTAACCCCTCAAAGTGTTCTAAATATTAGACATTTGGTGACAGACTGAACCCTTGGGAAACAATAATGATGCCCTACATATAGTAGATACATAGGTGATAGGTCGTGCCCTTGTTAACCCCTCAAAGTGTTCTAAATATTAGACATTTGGTGACGGACTGAATCCTTGGGAAACAATAATGATGCCCCACATATAGTAGATACATAGATGATAGGTCGTGCCCTTGTTAACTCCACAAAGTGTTCTAAATATTAGATATTTGGTGACGGACTGAACCCTTGGGAAACAATAATGATGCCCCACAAATAGTAGATACATAGGTGATAGGTCGTGCCCTTGTTAACCCCTCAAAGTGTTCTAAATATTAGACATTTGGTGACGGACTGAACCCTTGGGAAACAATAATGATGCCCTACATATAGCAGATACATAGATGATAGGTCGTGCCCTTGTTAACTCCACAAAGTGTTCTAAATATTAGATATTTGGTGACGGACTGAACCCTTGGGAAACAATAATGATGCCCTACATATAGCAGATACATAGATGATAGGTCGTGCCCTTGTTAACCCCTCAAAGTGTTCTAAATATTAGACATTTGGTGACGGACTGAATCCTTGGGAAACAATAATGATGCCCCACAAATAGTAGATACATAGGTGATAGGTCGTGCCCTTGTTAACCCCTCAAAGTGTTCTAAATATTAGACATTTGGTGACGGACTGAATCTTTGGGAAACAATAATCATGCCTCACAAATAGTAGATACATAGGTGATAGGTCGTGCCCTTGTTAACCCCTCAAAGTGTTCTAAATATTAGACATTTGGTGACAGACTGAACCCTTGGGAAACAATAATGATGCCCCAGATATAGTAGATACATAGATGATAGGTCGTACCCTTGTTAACTCCACAAAGTGTTCTAAATATTAGATATTTGGTGACGGACTGAACCCTTGGGAAACAATAATGATGCCCACAAATAGTAGATACATGGGTGATGAGTCCCGTACCCTTGTTAACCCACCTAAAGTGTTACAAATATTAGACATTTTGGTGACAGGACTTTGAACCCTTGGGAAACAATAATGATGCCCCAGATATAGTAGATACATAGATGATAGGTCGTACCCTTGTTAACTCCACAAAGTGTTCTAAATATTAGATATTTGGTGACGGACTGAACCCTTGGGAAACAATAATGATGCCCTACATATAGCAGATACATAGATGATAGGTCGTGCCCTTGTTAACCCCTCAAAGTGTTCTAAATATTAGACATTTGGTGACAGACTGAACCCTTGGGAAACAATAATGATGCCCTACATATAGTAGATACATAGATGATAGGTCGTACCCTTGTTAACCCCTCAAAGTGTTCTAAATATTAGATATTTGGTGACGGACTGAACCCTTGGGAAACAATAATGATGCCCTACATATAGCAGATACATAGATGATAGGTCGTACCCTTGTTAACTCCACAAAGTGTTCTAAATATTAGATATTTGGTGACGGACTGAACCCTTGGGAAACAATAATGATGCCCTACATATAGCAGATACATAGATGATAGGTCGTGCCCTTGTTAACCCCTCAAAGTGTTCTAAATATTAGACATTTGGTGAAGACTGAACCCTTGGGAAACAATAATCATGCCCCACAAATAGTAGATACATAGGTGATAGGTCGTGCCCTTGTTAACCCCTCAAAGTGTTCTAAATATTAGACATTTGGTGACGGATTGAACCCTTGGGAAACAATAATGACGCCCCACAAATAGTAGATACATAGGTGATAGGTCTCGCCCTTGTTAACCCCTCAAAGTGTTCTAATTATTAGACAATTTGGTGACGGACTGAACCCTTGGGAAACAATAATGATGCCCCACATATAGTAGATACATAGGTGATAGGTCGTACCCTTGTTAACCCCACAAAGTGTTCTAAATATTAGACATTTGGTGACGGATTGAACCCTTGGGAAACAATAATGACGCCCCACAAATAGTAGATACATAGGTGATAGGTCGTGCCCTTGTTAACCCCTCAAAGTGTTCTAAATATTGGACATTTGGTGACGGACTAAAGCCTTGGGAAACAATAATGATGCCTCACAAATAGTAGATACATAGGTGATAGGTCGTGCCCGAGTTAACCCCTCAAAGTGTTCTAAATATTAGACATTTGGTGACAGACTGAACCCTTGGGAAACAATAATGATGCCCTACATATAGCAGATACATAGATGATAGGTCGTGCCCTTGTTAACCCCTCAAAGTGTTCTAAATATTAGACATTTGGTGACGGACTGAATCCTTGGGAAACAATAATGATGCCCCACAAATAGTAGATACATAGGTGATAGGTCGTGCCCTTGTTAACCCCTCAAAGTGTTCTAAATATTAGACATTTGGTGACGGACTGAATCTTTGGGAATCAATAATCATGCCTCACAAATAGTAGATACATAGGTGATAGGTCGTGCCCTTGTTAACCCCTCAAAGTGTTCTAAATATTAGACATTTGGTGACAGACTGAACCCTTGGGAAACAATAATGATGCCCTACATATAGTAGATACATAGATGATAGGTCGTACCCTTGTTAACCCCTCAAAGTGTTCTAAATATTAGATATTTGGTGACGGACTGAACCCTTGGGAAACAATAATGATGCCCTACATATAGCAGATACATAGATGATAGGTCGTACCCTTGTTAACTCCACAAAGTGTTCTAAATATTAGATATTTGGTGACGGACTGAACCCTTGGGAAACAATAATGATGCCCTACATATAGCAGATACATAGATGATAGGTCGTGCCCTTGTTAACCCCTCAAAGTGTTCTAAATATTAGACATTTGGTGACGGATTGAACCCTTGGGAAACAATAATGACGCCCCACAAATAGTAGATACATAGGTGATAGGTCTTGCCCTTGTTAACCCCTCAAAGTGTTCTAATTATTAGACATTTGGTGACGGACTGAACCCTTGGGAAACAATAATGATGCCCCACATATAGTAGATACATAGGTGATAGGTCGTACCCTTGTTAACCCCTCAAAGTGTTCTAAATATTAGACATTTGGTGACAGACTGAACCCTTGGGAAACAATAATGATGCCTCACAATTAGTAGATACATAGGTGATAGGTCGTGCCCTTGTTAACTCCTCAAAGTGTTCTAAATATTGGACATTTGGTGACGGACTAAAGCCTTGGGAAACAATAATGATGCCTCACAAATAGTAGATACATAGGTGATAGGTCGTGCCCGAGTTAACCCCTCAAAGTGTTCTAAATATTAGACATTTGGTGACGGACTGAACCCTTGGGAAACAATAATGATGCCCTCCATATAGTAGATACATAGGTGATAGGTCGTGCCCTTGTTAACGCCTCAAAGTGTTCTAAATATTAGACATTTGGTGACGGACTGAATCCTTGGGAAACAATAATCATGCCCCACAAATAGTAGATACATAGGTGATAGGTCGTGCCCTTGTTAACCCCTCAAAGTGTTCTAAATATTAGACATTTGGTGACGGACTGAATCCTTGGGAAACAATAATGATGCCCCACAAATAGTAGATACATAGGTGATAGGTCGTGCCCTTGTTAACCCCTCAAAGTGTTCTAAATATTAGACATTTGGTGACGGACTGAATCTTTGGGAAACAATAATCATGCCTCACAAATAGTAGATACATAGGTGATAGGTCGTGCCCTTGTTAACCCCTCAAAGTGTTCTAAATATTAGACATTTGGTGACGGACTGAACCCTTGGGAAACAATAATGATGCCCCAGATATAGTAGATACATAGATGATAGGTCGTACCCTTGTTAACTCCACAAAGTGTTCTAAATATTAGACATTTGGTGACGGACTGAACCCTTGGGAAACAATAATGACGCCCCACAAATAGTAGATACATAGGTGATAGGTCGTACCCTTGTTAATCCCTCAAAGTGTTCTAAATATTAGACATTTGGTGACAGACTGAACCCTTGGGAAACAATAATGATGCCTCACAATTAGCAGATACATAGGTGATAGGTCGTGCCCGAGTTAACCCCTCAAAGTGTTCTAAATATTAGACATTTGGTGAAAGACTGAACCCTTGGGAAACAATAATGATGCATGCCCTACATATAGTAGATACATAGGTGATAGGTCGTGCCCGAGTTAACCCCTCAAAGTGTTCTAAATATTAGACATTTGGTGACAGACTGAACCCTTGTTAAACAATAATGATGCCCTACATATAGTAGATACATAGGTGATAGGTCGTGCCCGAGTTAACCCCTCAAAGTGTTCTAAATATTAGACATTTGGTGACAGACTGAACCCTTGGGAAACAATAATGATGCCCTACATATAGTAGATACATAGGTGATAGGTCGTGCCCGAGTTAACCCCTCAAAGTGTTCTAAATATTAGACATTTGGTGACAGACTGAACCCTTGGGAAACAATAATGATGGCCTACATATAGTAGATACATAGGTGATAGGTCGTGCCCTTGTTAACCCCTCAAAGTGTTCTAAATATTAGACATTTGGTGACGGACTGAATCCTTGGGAAACAATAATCATGCCCCACAAATAGTAGATACATAGGTGATAGGTCGTGCCCTTGTTAACCCCTCAAAGTGTTCTAAATATTAGACATTTGGTGACGGACTGAATCCTTGGGAATCAATAATGATGCCCCACAAATAGTAGATACATAGGTGATAGGTCGTGCCCTTGTTAACCCCTCAAAGTGTTCTAAATATTAGACATTTGGTGACAGACTGAACCCTTGGGAAACAATAATGATGCCCTACATATAGTAGATACATAGGTGATAGGTCGTACCCTTGTTAACCCCACAAAGTGTTCTAAATATTAGACATTTGGTGACGGATTGAACCCTTGGGAAACAATAATGACGCCCCACAAATAGTAGATACATAAGTGATAGGTCGTGCCCTTGTTAACCCCTCAAAGTGTTCTAAATATTGGACATTTGGTGACGGACTAAAGCCTTGGGAAACAATAATCATGCCTACACAATTAGCAGATACATAGGTGATAGGTCGTGCCCTTGTTAACCCCTCAAAGTGTTCTAAATATTAGACATTTGGTGACGGACTGAATCTTTGGGAAACAATAATCATCCCTCACAAATAGTAGATACATAGGTGATAGGTCGTGCCCTTGTTAACCCCTCAAAGTGTTCTAAATATTAGACATTTGGTGACGGACTGAACCCTTGGGAAACAATGATGATGCCCTACATATAGCAGATACATAGGTGATAGGTCGTACCCTTGTTAACTCCTCAAAGTGTTCTAAATATTAGACATTTGGTGAAGACTGAACCCTTGGGAAACAATAATCATGCCCCACAAATAGTAGATACATAGATGATAGGTCGTGCCCTTGTTAACTCCTCAAAGTGTTCTAAATATTAGACATTTGGTGAAGACTGAACCCTTGGGAAACAATAATCATGCCCCACAAATAGTAGATACATAGATGATAGGTCGTGCCCTTGTTAACTCCTCAAAGTGTTCTAAATATTAGACATTTGGTGAAGACTGAACCCTTGGGAAACAATAATCATGCCCCACAAATAGTAGATACATAGATGATAGGTCGTACCCTTGTTAACTCCTCAAAGTGTTCTAAATATTAGACATTTGGTGACGGACTGAACCCTTGGGAAACAATAATGACGCCCCACAAATAGTAGATACATAGGTGATAGGTCGTACCCTTGTTAACCCCTCAAAGTGTTCTAAATATTAGACATTTGGTGACAGACTGAACCCTTGGGAAACAATAATGATGCCTCACAATTAGCAGATACATAGGTGATAGGTCGTGCCCGAGTTAACCCCTCAAAGTGTTCTAAATATTAGACATTTGGTGACAGACTGAACCCTTGGGAAACAATAATGATGCCCTACATATAGCAGATACATAGATGATAGGTCGTGCCCTTGTTAACCCCTCAAAGTGTTCTAAATATTAGACATTTGGTGACGGACTGAATCCTTGGGAAACAATAATGATGCCCCACAAATAGTAGATACATAGGTGATAGGTCGTGCCCTTGTTAACCCCTCAAAGTGTTCTAAATATTAGACATTTGGTGACGGACTGAATCTTTGGGAATCAATAATCATGCCTCACAAATAGTAGATACATAGGTGATAGGTCGTGCCCTTGTTAACCCCTCAAAGTGTTCTAAATATTAGACATTTGGTGACAGACTGAACCCTTGGGAAACAATAATGATGCCCTACATATAGCAGATACATAGATGATAGGTCGTGCCCTTGTTAACCCCTCAAAGTGTTCTAAATATTAGACATTTGGTGAAGACTGAACCCTTGGGAAACAATAATCATGCCCCACAAATAGTAGATACATAGGTGATAGGTCGTGCCCTTGTTAACCCGTCAAAGTGTTCTAAATATTAGACATTTGGTGACGGATTGAACCCTTGGGAAACAATAATGACGCCCCACAAATAGTAGATACATAGGTGATAGGTCTTGCCCTTGTTAACCCCTCAAAGTGTTCTAATTATTAGACATTTGGTGACGGACTGAACCCTTGGGAAACAATAATGATGCCCCACATATAGTAGATACATAGGTGATAGGTCGTACCCTTGTTAACCCCACAAAGTGTTCTAAATATTAGACATTTGGTGACGGATTGAACCCTTGGGAAACAATAATGACGCCCCACAAATAGTAGATACATAGGTGATAGGTCGTGCCCTTGTTAACTCCTCAAAGTGTTCTAAATATTGGACATTTGGTGACGGACTAAAGCCTTGGGAAACAATAATGATGCCTCACAAATAGTAGATACATAGGTGATAGGTCGTGCCCGAGTTAACCCCTCAAAGTGTTCTAAATATTAGACATTTGGTGACGGACTGAACCCTTGGGAAACAATATTGATGCCCTCCATATAGTAGATACATAGGTGATAGGTCGTGCCCTTGTTAACGCCTCAAAGTGTTCTAAATATTAGACATTTGGTGACGGACTGAATCCTTGGGAAACAATAATCATGCCCCACAAATAGTAGATACATAGGTGATAGGTCGTGCCCTTGTTAACCCCTCAAAGTGTTCTAAATATTAGACATTTGGTGACGGACTGAATCTTTGGGAAACAATAATCATGCCTCACAAATAGTAGATACATAGGTGATAGGTCGTGCCCTTGTTAACCCCTCAAAGTGTTATAAATATTAGACATTTGGTGACGGACTGAACCCTTGGGAAACAATAATCATGCCCCAGATATAGTAGATACATAGATGATAGGTCGTACCCTTGTTAACTCCACAAAGTGTTCTAAATATTAGACATTTGGTGACGGACTGAACCCTTGGGAAACAATAATGACGCCCCACAAATAGTAGATACATAGGTGATAGGTCGTACCCTTGTTAATCCCTCAAAGTGTTCTAAATATTAGACATTTGGTGACAGACTGAACCCTTGGGAAACAATAATGATGCCTCACAATTAGCAGATACATAGGTGATAGGTCGTGCCCGAGTTAACCCCTCAAAGTGTTCTAAATATTAGACATTTGGTGAAAGACTGAACCCTTGGGAAACAATAATGATGCCCTACATATAGTAGATACATAGGTGATAGGTCGTGCCCGAGTTAACCCCTCAAAGTGTTCTAAATATTAGACATTTGGTGACGGACTGAACCCTTGGGAAACAATAATGATGCCCTCCATATAGTAGATACATAGGTGATAGGTCGTGCCCTTGTTAACGCCTCAAAGTGTTCTAAATATTAGACATTTGGTGACGGACTGAATCCTTGGGAAACAATAATCATGCCCCAAAAATAGTAGATACATAGGTGATAGGTCGTGCCCTTGTTAACCCCTCAAAGTGTTCTAAATATTAGACATTTGGTGACGGACTGAATCCTTGGGAAACAATAATGATGCCCCACAAATAGTAGATACATAGGTGATAGGTCGTGCCCTTGTTAACCCCTCAAAGTGTTCTAAATATTAGACATTTGGTGACGGACTGAATCTTTGGGAAACAATAATCATGCCTCACAAATAGTAGATACATAGGTGATAGGTCGTGCCCTTGTTAACCCCTCAAAGTGTTCTAAATATTAGACATTTGGTGACGGACTGAACCCTTGGGAAACAATAATGATGCCCCAGATATAGTAGATACATAGATGATAGGTCGTACCCTTGTTAACTCCACAAAGTGTTCTAAATATTAGACATTTGGTGACGGACTGAACCCTTGGGAAACAATAATGACGCCCCACAAATAGTAGATACATAGGTGATAGGTCGTACCCTTGTTAATCCCTCAAAGTGTTCTAAATATTAGACATTTGGTGACAGACTGAACCCTTGGGAAACAATAATGATGCCTCACAATTAGCAGATACATAGGTGATAGGTCGTGCCCGAGTTAACCCCTCAAAGTGTTCTAAATATTAGACATTTGGTGAAAGACTGAACCCTTGGGAAACAATAATGATGCATGCCCTACATATAGTAGATACATAGGTGATAGGTCGTGCCCGAGTTAACCCCTCAAAGTGTTCTAAATATTAGACATTTGGTGACAGACTGAACCCTTGTGAAACAATAATGATGCCCTACATATAGTAGATACATAGGTGATAGGTCGTGCCCGAGTTAACCCCTCAAAGTGTTCTAAATATTAGACATTTGGTGACAGACTGAACCCTTGGGAAACAATAATGATGCCCTACATATAGTAGATACATAGGTGATAGGTCGTGCCCGAGTTAACCCCTCAAAGTGTTCTAAATATTAGACATTTGGTGACAGACTGAACCCTTGGGAAACAATAATGATGGCCTACATATAGTAGATACATAGGTGATAGGTCGTGCCCTTGTTAACCCCTCAAAGTGTTCTAAATATTAGACATTTGGTGACGGACTGAATCCTTGGGAAACAATAATCATGCCCCACAAATAGTAGATACATAGGTGATAGGTCGTGCCCTTGTTAACCCCTCAAAGTGTTCTAAATATTAGACATTTGGTGACGGACTGAATCCTTGGGAATCAATAATGATGCCCCACAAATAGTAGATACATAGGTGATAGGTCGTGCCCTTGTTAACCCCTCAAAGTGTTCTAAATATTAGACATTTGGTGACAGACTGAACCCTTGGGAAACAATAATGATGCCCTACATATAGTAGATACATAGGTGATAGGTCGTACCCTTGTTAACCCCACAAAGTGTTCTAAATATTAGACATTTGGTGACGGATTGAACCCTTGGGAAACAATAATGACGCCCCACAAATAGTAGATACATAAGTGATAGGTCGTGCCCTTGTTAACCCCTCAAAGTGTTCTAAATATTGGACATTTGGTGACGGACTAAAGCCTTGGGAAACAATAATCATGCCTCACAATTAGCAGATACATAGGTGATAGGTCGTGCCCTTGTTAACCCCTCAAAGTGTTCTAAATATTAGACATTTGGTGACGGACTGAATCTTTGGGAAACAATAATCATCCCTCACAAATAGTAGATACATAGGTGATAGGTCGTGCCCTTGTTAACCCCTCAAAGTGTTCTAAATATTAGACATTTGGTGACGGACTGAACCCTTGGGAAACAATGATGATGCCCTACATATAGCAGATACATAGGTGATAGGTCGTACCCTTGTTAACTCCTCAAAGTGTTCTAAATATTAGACATTTGGTGAAGACTGAACCCTTGGGAAACAATAATCATGCCCCACAAATAGTAGATACATAGATGATAGGTCGTGCCCTTGTTAACTCCTCAAAGTGTTCTAAATATTAGACATTTGGTGAAGACTGAACCCTTGGGAAACAATAATCATGCCCCACAAATAGTAGATACATAGATGATAGGTCGTGCCCTTGTTAAGTCCTCAAAGTGTTCTAAATATTAGACATTTGGTGAAGACTGAACCCTTGGGAAACAATAATCATGCCCCACAAATAGTAGATACATAGATGATAGGTCGTACCCTTGTTAACTCCTCAAAGTGTTCTAAATATTAGACATTTGGTGACGGACTGAACCCTTGGGAAACAATAATGACGCCCCACAAATAGTAGATACATAGGTGATAGGTCGTACCCTTGTTAATCCCTCAAAGTGTTCTAAATATTAGACATTTGGTGACAGACTGAACCCTTGGGAAACAATAATGATGCCTCACAATTAGCAGATACATAGGTGATAGGTCGTGCCCGAGTTAACCCCTCAAAGTGTTCTAAATATTAGACATTTGGTGAAAGACTGAACCCTTGGGAAACAATAATGATGCATGCCCTACATATAGTAGATACATAGGTGATAGGTCGTGCCCGAGTTAACCCCTCAAAGTGTTCTAAATATTAGACATTTGGTGACAGACTGAACCCTTGTGAAACAATAATGATGCCCTACATATAGTAGATACATAGGTGATAGGTCGTGCCCGAGTTAACCCCTCAAAGTGTTCTAAATATTAGACATTTGGTGACAGACTGAACCCTTGGGAAACAATAATGATGCCCTACATATAGTAGATACATAGGTGATAGGTCGTGCCCGAGTTAACCCCTCAAAGTGTTCTAAATATTAGACATTTGGTGACAGACTGAACCCTTGGGAAACAATAATGATGGCCTACATATAGTAGATACATAGGTGATAGGTCGTGCCCTTGTTAACCCCTCAAAGTGTTCTAAATATTAGACATTTGGTGACGGACTGAATCCTTGGGAAACAATAATCATGCCCCACAAATAGTAGATACATAGGTGATAGGTCGTGCCCTTGTTAACCCCTCAAAGTGTTCTAAATATTAGACATTTGGTGACGGACTGAATCCTTGGGAATCAATAATGATGCCCCACAAATAGTAGATACATAGGTGATAGGTCGTGCCCTTGTTAACCCCTCAAAGTGTTCTAAATATTAGACATTTGGTGACAGACTGAACCCTTGGGAAACAATAATGATGCCCTACATATAGTAGATACATAGGTGATAGGTCGTACCCTTGTTAACCCCACAAAGTGTTCTAAATATTAGACATTTGGTGACGGATTGAACCCTTGGGAAACAATAATGACGCCCCACAAATAGTAGATACATAAGTGATAGGTCGTGCCCTTGTTAACCCCTCAAAGTGTTCTAAATATTGGACATTTGGTGACGGACTAAAGCCTTGGGAAACAATAATCATGCCTCACAATTAGCAGATACATAGGTGATAGGTCGTGCCCTTGTTAACCCCTCAAAGTGTTCTAAATATTAGACATTTGGTGACGGACTGAATCTTTGGGAAACAATAATCATCCCTCACAAATAGTAGATACATAGGTGATAGGTCGTGCCCTTGTTAACCCCTCAAAGTGTTCTAAATATTAGACATTTGGTGACGGACTGAACCCTTGGGAAACAATGATGATGCCCTACATATAGCAGATACATAGGTGATAGGTCGTACCCTTGTTAACTCCTCAAAGTGTTCTAAATATTAGACATTTGGTGAAGACTGAACCCTTGGGAAACAATAATCATGCCCCACAAATAGTAGATACATAGATGATAGGTCGTGCCCTTGTTAACTCCTCAAAGTGTTCTAAATATTAGACATTTGGTGAAGACTGAACCCTTGGGAAACAATAATCATGCCCCACAAATAGTAGATACATAGATGATAGGTCGTGCCCTTGTTAACTCCTCAAAGTGTTCTAAATATTAGACATTTGGTGAAGACTGAACCCTTGGGAAACAATAATCATGCCCCACAAATAGTAGATACATAGATGATAGGTCGTACCCTTGTTAACTCCTCAAAGTGTTCTAAATATTAGACATTTGGTGAAGACTGAACCCTTGGGAAACAATAATCATGCCCCACAAATAGTAGATACATAGATGATAGGTCGTGCCCTTGTTAACCCCTCAAAGTGTTCTAAATATTAGACATTTGGTGAAGACTGAACCCTTGGGAAACAATAATGACGCCCCACAAATAGTAGATACATAGGTGATAGGTCTTGCCCTTGTTAACCCCTCAAAGTGTTCTAATTATTAGACATTTGGTGACGGACTGAACCCTTGGGAAACAATAATGATGCCCCACATATAGTAGATACATAGGTGATAGGTCGTACCCTTGTTAACCCCACAAAGTGTTCTAAATATTAGACATTTGGTGACAGACTGAACCCTTGGGAAACAATAATGACGCCCTACATATAGTAGATACATAGATGATAGGTCGTACCCTTGTTAACCCCTCAAAGTGTTCTAAATATTAGACATTTGGTGACAGACTGAACCCTTGGGAAACAATAATGATGCCCCACAATTAGTAGATACATAGGTGATAGGTCGTGCCCTTGTTAACCCCTCAAAGTGTTCTAATATTGGACATTTGGTGACAGACTGAACCCTTGGGAAACAATAATGATGCCCCACAAATAGTAGATACATGGGTGATAGGTCGTGCCCTTGTTAACCCACCAAAGTGTTCTAAATATTAGACATTTGGTGATGGACTGAACCCTTGGGAAACAATAATGATGCCCTACATATAGTAGATACATGGAAAATAGGTCGTGCCCTTGTTAATCCCTCAAAGTGTTCTAATATTGGACATTTGGTGACAGACTGAACCCTTGGGAAACAATAATGATGCCCTACATATAGTAGATACATAGGTGATAGGTCGTGCCCTTGTTAACCCCTCAAAGTGTTCTAAATATTAGACATTTGGTGACGGACTAAAGCCTTGGGAAACAATAATCATGCCTCACAAATAGTAGATACATAGGTGATAGGTCGTGCCCTTGTTAACCCCTCAAAGTGTTCTAAATATTAGACATTTGGTGACGGACTGAACCCTTGGGAAACAATAATGATGCCCTATAGTAGATACATAGGTGATAGGTCGTGCCCTCTTTAACCCGTCAAAGTGTTCTAAATATTAGACATTCGTTGACAGACTGAACCCTTGGGAAACATTAACATATACAAATTACAGACATTGCCAGTGACAGATCGAACACTTAGTAAATCTAAAATATCAAGTTCAGGAGAAAATTTCAGAAAACTGAAACTTTCAATACTTCGTATGTCTTCTTTTGTGTGTAACAGTTTTCGCTGTTGAATATCTCAAGTATAGATACCTGCTAACTGAGCAGTTCTGACCAGCTACTAAATATTTCAATTTCTAAAACTTAGATCTGGTGCTAAAAAATTGACAAAGTTTTAAAATACTAAATGTTTTGTTCATGATATTCCCCAAAAGCCCTATATTACAGTAAAAAGACCGTCAGTAATACACACATGAAGTTTCAGTAAGCTACACATTTTTCTTAACCGCTGTTGATTTGCACGAGGCACTGGCTAGTGACGTCAAGTGGAATCGGTTCCAACTACTGACACATGCAAACTCAATGCAAACTGCACACATATCAGAATATAATCGAGCAAACCTCTGCCAATATTTATCCGATTCTCATTCTGTTAAGTGGTTATTAAACCTGAAGAGATGCCCGTTTCACATATGTATAGGAAAAACATTTCCTTTCAGATCTGGGAGAAATATTTACTTAAACGATGGTGTCAATTCGCCGGAAATGTTTGCGATATACCCACGCTCGGATCCCATCATCATCTAGAGTATTATAGGATCATGAAAATATTTCTGTATCTTCGGCCATTTCCTTGTAACGTTTAAAAGAAACCTGCTATTCATATTCCAAATAATGACTGGTCCACTCAATCGCCGACTGAATTGTGAACTGTGAATTGCTCTCTAACTTCACGGACGTCTGTAAACAACCTCCGGCGAATTCCGAGAGCGCAAAATTCCGCAATAGGCCGACACGTTAAAAGCTGCTGACACACGGGACTCATGTGAATCAGATATAATTTGAAAGCAAACACGAGCAAATATGGTGAGTGTTCATGTGTTTCCTAATAAAGACCATTGATAACATTTAAAGATGTTATAGTAGTATTAGGGAATATTAATGGATATTTTATTGTTGAAATATGCGAAAGACTCAAATATCGTCACTTTCACTCTTCAGCTTTTTTTTTTACAACGGACGGAGATTCTATGACGGCCGTTTTTTTCACTGTAATTAGAATTTTCGACCACATTAACAACAGTTTTATCTCTATGTAAACGCCATGGTTAAGAAAAGTATATCATTCTCGCCAGTTTGCCTGTTTTATAAAAAGCTAAAGAGTAAAAGTGCCGAGATTTAAGTCTTTCGCATTTTCCAGCAATTTTCGGCAGTCTATATTTCCTAGATATCCATTAATTTTGCCTAGTCCTACCATAACATCTATAAATTTTATTATGTGTGCCGTGTGTTGGCAGCTTTTAACGGAACACATTAACATATACATATTACAGACATTGTCGTTTACACTTTTTCTTTTAAACATTACAAGAAAACGGCTGAAGATACGGAAATGAGACTTATATTTTCGTAATCCTATAATACCCTAAATGAGAAATATATACTTCGATTTTCATTTTATGGAAGCGCTTTTTAGCAAAACGATAAAACCGAGCGTAGGTATATCGCAAAAATTCCCAGCGAATTGACACCGTCTTTTTAAGGAAATATTTCACCATGATTTAAAAGGAAATGTTTTTCAAACCATATACAATTCTAAAACGGGTATGTCTTCAGATCTAATACTCACTAAACAGATTGAAAATCGGATAGATATTTGCAGAGTTTTGCTCGATTATATTCTGATATGTGTGCAGTTTGCATTGAATTAACATGTATCAGTAGCTGGAGCCGACCCGACTTGACGTCACTAAGCAATGCCGAGCAGGGGTGATGAAAAAGGTACATTGGGTCACTGGAACTAAAATGAAACTGTTTTAACAACAATATGATAGCAGGCATAATTTAACCTTCGATTAACCACTTGGTGCCACCTTGTTAGCTGAAATCCTCATATCGTTACGCGAGAGTTCTCTTTCTTAAAAATTACTCGTTAATTACTAGTCATAAATCATTTAATTAATTCATTAATTAAAACGATAACATTTCGTTAAAATGATCACGACTTCACATTACACTCATTAACTTTCTAGGTTAATCAAGATGGTAAATCAGGGGAATACCATCTAGACGTGACACTATGAAAAATTGGTGCGGAATGTTCACCGATATTCTACGAGAGCCCATAATAATCCAATCATGACAATTCTGCCTTTTCACTTTGACAATGATTGAAGTTTGATTCACGAAAATTAACACCTTCGCACTGCACGATATTTTGACATCTTCTACCGCCAATCAAAGCCAGACTTTTCGGCTGGAGTAAATCCTTTGATGTTTACGTTTACCACGCACACTGTCTGGAAATGATGCCATATTTGGACACTGTTTCCGGATAATGTTTACTATATTGGTCCTCGTGCTACCTTGTGTAATTACCGTGGGTGTGATTCTGAAATTGTTTCACCAATCTAGCCACCTGAATGGTTAACAAATGTAGTTTGAAATTCGCACGGGATTTATATAGCGCTGAAGTCAGATATAATATTCCGTGATATTTTATCTGAGTTTACTGAGATTGACTTATTTGGCCTAATAGCCCATGTCAAATAGTTCAATGTGTTTAATTGGTGAAGCCATATTGGATTAAACTACTTAGTGGTCTAATGGCGAAGTTCGCCTCTCTATCAGTTTTTGAGATTGCCTATGCGTAGGCCTACATCCAGTGTGCCCTAAGGGCAGTTACTAACTGTGAGAATCACTAGTATTAAATTGTATTCATGATACACGTCACTTTCGATGTTTAGAGCGCTTGCATTTATTTCTGGCGATTTTGGTGTCATATGTCACAATGACTTGATCAGCAGCATTTGATTGTCTTCGCCGATGTTGTTTTTTTGTTGTTCTTGTTAGAAATCCTGTTAAAACTGTTTCCCACCTTTTCATACATCAGGATGACAGTGGATAGCATAAAAATATACTACACATATAAAAGGGCAGGGGTAAAAATCGGTGTATGTTGCTGATTTATACAAATAATATATTTTTATATTACCACTATCCACTGTCATCGTGATGCATGAAAAGGTGGAAAATAATTGTATTCCTTAAAAATATTTTTTTCTATGAACAACAACAACAACGACGACGAAGACAACCTCTGCTGATCAAGTCATTGTGCCATATTTCGAGCACATCGCTTCTCGTCAGATCACCGAAGTTAAACAACGTTGAGCCCGGTCAATACTTGAATCATATAGATTCAGATTTGAAGACGTGGTGAATAAAACCGAGATTTGATGTAATATCTATACTCATCCTGGTGAACAGCGGAATATCCTCAGACACCGATCCTCCGACACCAATGTCCAACCAGAACAAGCAAAGACATTATTTAAAACAGTGTATAGCAATAAAAACGAGATTTGATGTAATATCTATACTCATCCTGGTGAACACCGGATTATCCTCAGACACCGATCCTCCGACACCAATGTCCAACCAGAACAAGCAAAGACATTATTTAAAACAAAACTCTTTACCAGAGCAGAGATATTGGTATAATTTCTTAACCACAGGTAAGAAAATATATATTAAACTATTCTAGAATTTTATTATTCATCAACTTGTAATATGCATGTACTATTACTTAACCAATATAACTATTATAAATAATTCCACAGGGTGGAAGGGGAGGTAACAATTGTACACTCCCCTAGACTAGATGTGAAATGTAGAACAGAATAATAAAGTCAATATAAATTAAAATCTGCGTGTGCGCAGCATAAACCTATATAAATAGCCATAAAAACTTTATCACGGTTTTTTCTAGGCTTTAAGATGGACTCCATAGTATGATTGAAAACACCAGCACATATAAGTTCATTAAAAAAGTTGAGTCTCTGATTATTAAATCGTGTACACGATAACAAATAGTGACTGATGCTTTCTTCTACATCACACGCATCACACACTCCAGTGGGATGTAAATTACATCTATAAAGATATGAATTCAAGGGAATTTGCCCGACAAGAAGTCTAAAAACAAGTACTTCAGCGTGGCGATTTGGTAATTTCAAAGAGGCGTCTGTAACTGAAGGCTGAAATTGATAGTAAAAACGCCCCTTCTGTGAATTATCCCAGCATTCCTGCCATTTAGAATTAAAATAGGGATATAAACAAGCCATGGCTTCATTAATTGTTAATCCCACATGTATATTAATATCTGGAAGTGCGGATGCGTGCTTAGCAAGATAGTCCGCGAGCTCATTCCCATATATACCAGAATGGCCCGGGACCCAGTCGAAATAAATGATTATATTTTCATAACTCAACGTAGTGACTAAATATAATATTTCATATAAAATACTTGAAGACCGGCTCCAAGAGAAGTTAAGCATTGCTTGTAGAGAGCTAAGAGAGTCCTTAAAAATTACAGCTCTAGATATACTAGTATCTCTAATAAAATTGAGTGCCATTAAAATAGCTGTCAGCTCAGCTGGATAAACTCTCACATGATCATTAATTCTAAAGGATTTAGAATATTTTAATTCATGTATGCAAAATGCAGCACCCACCCTGCCGGTATCTGGACACTTGGAGGCATCTGTAAACACTTGCATGTATTCACTCCAATTAGATTTAATATATTCTTTTGTATATCCAGTAATAATATGGGGTGGGTCAGATTTTTTAATTTGTGTATGTAATCCCATATATATGTGTGGTGTAGTCAACAGCCAAGGTGGCTCTGCATAAAACAATTTTGAATAGAGAAAACATCAGCATTTGTTTGATCATACAAGATGTTTGCTCTAATATTGAATGGAAAGTAACGTTTAACGTTACTATCCCAAAATAAACCATCATACCATGAAGGTTCTAGAATATCACTAGTAGGATGATTTATAGACTGTTTAATTTTCATAAAATATTTGAGGGTTCTTATCTGTCTTCTGATGGATAGTGGTATTTCCGTACAAGCAACCTGTAAAGCATGCAGAGGTGTTGAACGTAATGCTCCAGTGCATATGCGGAGAGCCTGACACTGTATAGAATAGGCAGCTTGATCTCCTTCCATACTCATGACAATAAAGCGTGGTCTTATCAGTGGGATATTAACACCATTTATAGGGAATTATTTGTTAATTATTTGAAGGTATCAGTGAACAAATGTTTGTAATCAGTTGACGAACCTTTCTAATCAATGGAGGAAGTTATCCAAAAATCTGTTCACTCTTAACTCAGAAATTAAAGTAATTAGAGCTGTTTTACCGTCGGTTTATTGTTTTGCCGTTAACGACATATGAACGTTTAAAAAGGGAGACAACTCATATTGCTATAATTCACCGTTGATTGTGAACAAATAGTTCACTAGTTTCTCGCGTTTTTCCACACAGTTGTCACTCATTTGATGTCATTTTCGCTGGGTAATTCATTACTGTTACCGAAAGACTAATCTTGGCAGCTTAGCGCCGTCATTTGATGGAAACATTTAATGGTGACTGACCGAAAGACCTCTCACCCACTGAGGGAAAAGTTGGCGGATGCCCGGATGTTGGTTGCCGTGATAAACAAACCGGACCAAGACTCTTTCGTAAGAGTAATATTCATTGATCATCGGTGGTTGGCCTGTGCAGAGCGCCCCCTTACGGCCAAGAGGCGCGCAATATGCGATGTGAATCAGCGGGGGAACAAGGAGAGTAGGAACGTCAGTGATACAAGCTGTTTATCAGCGTAAATGGGTGACCGGGTGCTGTACTGACTTGGCTGATCAGTGTCCAGGATGATAGGAACTATGGGCCTATTTGTGTCCTGGCAATATATATAGGAACCGTCGTGATATGACTGAAACATAGATGAAAACGACGTTAAATCCTACTTACTCACTCACTCACTCACTACGCCATATTTCGATCAAACACAGGAATCACCCATCCGACATTAGTAACTAACTCCACTAAAACCGGTTCATCGCAAACAGATTAGCTATTAATAATAGAACCACAGCCTTGTAACCCTTGTCAGTGGTTCAATTAATTTGCATGAAGTTCCTAGTCGACTGTATTAATAAGTTGAAAATTAAGTTGATTACTTCTAGTAATCATTTTATCTAATCAATCTAGATAAAAATTTTAAATTGATTACTGATGAATAATACTTGGTTTCGAATTGTAAATCATGCATCAGAACTAAAAATGCAACAATTTCGTTTCTGAAGTAAGGGGAACAACTCACCAACCTTTGATGAATTATATTGTTCAACATGAAGAAATGAATATTTGGTACGAAATTTAGCTTAATCCCAATCGTATATATGGAAATATGTTCTGAGAGGAAGAATGATGCAGCTGTCTGTGGGAATCGAATTCACGAAATGGAGTTGCGTTCACAGACTTAGCTATGTCGGCCCATTGGGGTGACTGAATGAGTGAGTAGGATTTAACGTCGTTTTCAACATTTTCGTCATATCACGACGGTGCCTACATGTGCCAGAACACGAGAGTGTCCACAGTTCCTATTGGTAATACTCACACATGATTTATGCTACAGAAAAGACAATTTAGTATTTATCCCCCTCCCCCCTCACGAAAGAGAAATAGTAATTCGACCGTCAACGAAAATCGAACTCACGACCCCTACAATCCGTGGAGTTGCTCTTACAACATGAGCTATGTTCGTTCCTGATGCCCTCGAGAATCATCACAATGAAAGTCAATAGGTATTGCAATGTGCACAACTGGCATGCCACAACTTACCACAACTTGCTGGTAACAATGCCCTAATGCACGTTCATGCCAAAAATCAAGGTTCTTATGTCAACGGTTCTCCTTATTTTACGGACGAAAGGATTCGGACTGACTGACTGACTACCGGACAATTTGCAGATGGTAGCCTACTTCGTAGGAATATATCGGCATATTAGAACGCTCTACATTTCATATCTACAATTCCATTGTTTGTTTTCCTTTTATCCAGCTGCGAGAACAGGATTATTTTTACGACAGCAATGATGAAGAGGAAGTGGCCAGGTATGTATAAAATGAAACTTGGATTTCTAGGGATATAGATATTGATTGGATATATGCTGGTATTCTCCGGATTCATTGCATGGGGAGTTTTGATCTTTTCCGATACGTGACGAAAGCGCCTTCACTCCTGTCAAATTCTCAAATCTGGTGATTCACATATATTATTTGGGGAAATTACTTTGATATTATATTTCAACGTCAATTTGGCTTATTCCCGGGGCTAATCCCGTCCAATGCATTAGCGACAGTTTGAAGTTTTACATTTATTTTTCACTCTGATCACATTGGGTTATTTTCATTTTTGTTCATTCCCAGAAAGATATTTTACTTTGAAACGACAGAATGATTGCTCTGTCAACCTACACAGCTAGAAAAAAAGGTGATGCCCCATCACATTTTAATGGTGATCAGACCGGGTCATCACCTTTGAAAGGTGATGAGTTTGAGCCATCACCTTTGAATGGTGACTGTCATCGTCGTTTATGGGTGATGATTTTGCCTCACCACCCTTCAAAGGTGATGACCTAAAATTACATCATTGCTCATAACTCTTCAGAGATGATGTTCATCATTTTTAAAGGTGATCATAAAAAAGGGTGATGGCTCTAACTCATCACCTTCTCGGGGTGATAGTTATCACCTTTTTCTGGCAGTGTAGGTCATCGGGTACGACCTCCAATTCCGAACCCTAATTCCTTACAGCGACTAACACAGGGAGAGGGGGTGGCGCATAGGATTTTAATTAATTAAGAATTTCCACATTTTCTCTTTCCCCTGTGACGTATGAACGTCATGTCTTTTACATCTCCATGGTGTTCAAATGAACAGACAGAATCAAATTTGTCAAGGTCAATCATCTTCAAGGTCAATCATCTTCAGTAGGCTTCTGATCCATCGCCAGTTGCATGTGATAAAGCCCGGCTATAATCCTTCATAAGATATGGTGTTAACATGTACGATGGAAAGACAAACGTACGTACCAAGCAGACAATATCCTTCGGCTCGACTTGGGGGGGGGGGGACCAACAGGTTTAGACTTCTTTGCCATCACATTCCACATCGAGTTTGAACTGTACTAACATAAACAAAAACAATTCAATAATTTTCTATATTTTTAAGCATACTGACCTTGACCTTTGACCTCAAAATAAATAGTGTTCCTATTTGACCTATTGGTAAGGTATATATAGTGTTTGGTACCAATCCCTGACATGGAACTGGAGATATCGAACGGACACGCAAAAGTTAAAAGACGGACAGACGGACGGACATCGTGATCGCAATATACCACCTGGCCTATCGACGGGCGTATAAAAAAGAGGAATTAAAAATTCGGAGAGGACGCAATGAGCAGACAAACCAACGTGAACAAGAGCCTAATTGGCACTAAGGAATACGCCATTGAAACGAAATCTAAGTGTGTTATGTGTTACAGTGAGTTACTGGTGGTAAGTGACTGTGATCGTTGAACTTTGGATCTCAAATTTGGTACCCGACACAGTCTCTTCCCACTAATGCCTTCCCTCGCACAAATGTGATTTTCAATAGTTTCCTGTTTATTTTATCCCCAGTGATCTTGGCCTTTGTTCTTCAATGGCTTTCTTTGTTTGCCATAAGCGTGAGAAAATCTGGAAGTTTGATCCCAATCCATGTTCTTAGACTGGAGTAATAGCACGAACACTGTTTTCAAAATGATTTCAAAGGGAGACACTGTGACATTGACCTTTGACCTATTGATCATCGGTAATTTTAATACCTGGCGTATCATCTCTCACTTAATTTGAATGATTTCCTGATTTTTAGGCCACCCTCAAATTTTGTATACGATATCTGTGTGACGCCATGTGAGAAATAGGTCAATGTATTGAAAGTTTAAGGAAATAAATAACGAAAGACGCGAGAACAAGAAGAATGAGAACGTGTATTCCATATGAATTCGCCAGCTATAGCTGATGTAGTCCAAAAATACACGACGGAGGTTATATAAAATAGGTGTTTGCATACCAACTAGTACAAAAAGGGGCATACCTGTCTAAGAGAAAGAAAAGAGGCATACCCCCTCTCAATGTAATCTTAGAGAAAAACTAGAAATATCTTCAAAACGAGATAGGCGACGGAGTTTAAATGGGGAATGTACAGAGTGCTTATTCTGCTTCATAAGCATTATTTAATTGGAAATAAATAATTGGCAGAGTAGATTTTGCAGGTGTGACCATTTGTTTCTATTCACCACACGGCGTTGTTTCTTCCACAAGGAAGTATCTGTGTCAGTGTGTGTCACTGCAAACTGATGGCAAGAACGAGGTAGACCAGCCTCTGACACGAACTATAGCTATCGAGTAATACCCGGTTCCTATGTGATTTACCTTGAAAGCGGAGCTTCTATGTAACCTAATCACATACTAAATCAGGACGCGAGGCGTGGGGAGTTTTGATCAGAAGAAATTGATTTCATGTAATTTCAATGGTTTAAAATCGGCTGTCAGTCAGTTACTACGAAGTAGCGTCTTTGGGTACGTAACTCGCCACATTCGGTTGCAACACAGAGGAAGGTGAAAGAAGAGCCAAACAGAACAGAGCATATACGTATACGAATAATTGTTATGCAATTGTCGAGAACCAGATACAGGTCTAAGGACATGGCCTGACTGCTTATCTCTCACAAACTATAGGCCTACTGAATTTTCTTTGACGCCTGCTCAGAGTTTTTGCTCACAGTATCACACGAAGCGAGCCTTGCGATCATGGATTTATTACGTCTGTTTGGGCAGGTCTTGTCGGATCTGAGGACTAGGTTATACTCATGCGAATACAGTGTACGTGTTACTCTTACCCTCTTACTTCCATGATGTCTGAACTTGTCTGCACATTATTCGGAGTTACACCTGAACTACCGCCTCTAAAATTCAATAATATGTTTGGAGCATTAGGCAATGTAACGGCGCAGAAGCAACCAGTGTCCTGGTACCATTGGTGTCCGGATCACTGCACTCTGGATCGGCAATACCGCTCTCATATATATAGAGTCCGGACCATGGAATTTGGCCGACAATGGGCGCTTTCACATGATATCTTGATGTCAGTGTTTCCCGGACACTGGATGCATCGGATCAAGTTTTCCGTCACAACTGTACATCTATATTGTTGAAGTCCATCTATTTTATACACGCAAATAATGATCGTCATCTGGAACATAGTTATACTGAGTGTATTTATGTAGAACACCTTCCACAATGGACATATGACACTTATTTTTATTTCAGACTGTTGGAGAAATGTAAAGCGCCAGGGACGTATCTTGTGCGGCCATCGAAGGGGTCGTCCGATAAGGTAAGAGCCTGTGTCATTCTTGTGAGACAACGAAAGGAATTAGCTCCATATAACAAGCCGGTCTAAAGTAGAACAAGCAGCCAGAGGATGCTAGGTCCCCCGCCAAAATGGCAGCAATATTTATAAGCGCTGTCGGTTTTAGAAGATATTCATGAGGATGGCAACAGCTACTTCACAGGCGTAAGAAGCAGAGGGGTCTTTCCACCTTCCCAGGTTTTGAGATCAACTCCGAATGGCTGACTGAATGTTGATTGCTACTGTAATATATTTTCTTTACCATGTAGCATTATTGCCCAGAAACCAAATTTAGATTTTGACACCAGGTGACGCCACCTCTAGGCGCAAGTCAGTGAAATGCATTATCAAAAAGCGACATCTTATGTCACGGTACATTCATACAAAATTTGAGAAGAATCCGATGGTCAGTTCTCAAGTTATTACCCGGAAACGAATTTGTGATGTTGCCACCAGGTGGCGCCACCTGTGAGTGCAAGTGAGCGAAAGGCAATCCCAAGCAACAGGTCCTGGCATGGTAAATGCATGCCAAATTTGAGAAGAATCCGATGAGCCGCAACGTTTCTCATGTTACCCAGAAAGGTACATATGTAGGATATTTCAAAGAAATTTGACCAAGTGTTTCTAAGTTATCACTTGCAGCATGGAATAATGGAATGAACTCTAGTGGCGCCACCTCCGGGTGGATTTTGCTGAAATGCATCACCAACGGTGTTTTGTCGCAGGGAATGCATTTACTAAATTTCGAAGAAATCCGACAAATTGTTCGAAAGTTATCGCTCGCGAAGGATTTGAACAAACATGAACGGACATGCATTAAAGATTGGAACAAGACCCAGTGGCGCCACCTACAGGCGGATCTTGCTGAAACGTAATACCAGCGACGTCTTGTCGCAAATAATGCAGATGCCAAATTTCGGAGGAATCCGACAAAGCATTTAGGAGTTACCGCTTACGCAGTATTTGCGCGGACATGCACTAAATATTGGAACAAGACCCAATGGCGCCCACCTACAGGCGGATCTTGCTGAAAAGTAATACCAACAGACGTCTTGTCGCAAAGAATGCAGATGCCAAATTTCGGAGGAATCCGACAAAGCATTTAGGAGTTATCGCTTATGAAGCATTTGCACGAACATCCACGGACATGCACTAAGATTGGAACAAGACCCAGTGGCGCCACCTACAGGCGGATCTTGCTGAAACGTAATACCAACAGACGTCTTGTCGCAAAGAATGCAGATGCCAAGTTCGGAGGAATCCGACAAAGCATTTAGGAGTTATCGCTTACGAAGTATTTGCACGGACATGCACTAAAGATTGGAACAAGACCCAGTGGCGCCACCTACAGGCGGCTCTTGCTGAAACGTAATACCAAGAGACGTCTTGTCGCAAAGAATGCAGATGCCAAATTTCGGAGGAATCCGACAAAGCATTTAGAAGTTATTGCTTACGAAGTATTTGCACGGACATGTCCGTGCATGCACGGACACACAGAAGCAAGAACCATTTTAAAGTCCCCGGCCGCGTTGCGGCGGGGACAAAAAGGGAGGGATTCTATTACCCCCTTTTCTGCATACGTTTTCCAATGTGGAGATTGGGGTGGGGGTATGGGTACATTTTCTGACCGATCGGACGTTTGCAAGTGTGTGCGTTGTGTTTCAAGGGATTAAAACGGCATTCATTTGGCAATAAATTCTCAATTTCACGAAAATTTACATTAAAAATCGTCTCTAATTACCTGTATTAATACAATACCCGTCCCTCTTCACCTTTCTCACCACCCCTCTGCTGTCTCCTATACAGTATCCCCCTCCCCTACATCCACAGGACACATCATTCACCCCCACCACCCAGTGTCACCCACCTATACAATCACAATACGTGATTTCTACAATCAGATCACCGTCCAACGGCACTCACTCAGTGGCATACACGAAGCCTTAGATGTACGGATGGTTCGTTTGATAGAAAAGGAGATCCATAAGGTCTGATTGGGGAAAAAGTGGCGGTCATCTGAGCTATCTATCGAACTTCATGAAAGAAAAGAGTGTTGAAATTAGGCAAAATATTTTTTTTTTCTCTTTTCATCACAGCGAGAAACTATCGCACTTCGTTTGTACTTCGAATAGCGACTACCGTTTGCAGTGAACAAGATCTAGATAATGGAGTAGTGTTCCAACATTTCCAAAGTCCCTTAATTGAAAGAAAAGCACACACAACGTTTCTATTTGCCAGAAATAGGCATCTCAGGACAAAGTCTCACGATTTGACTGATTCTGTGGATTATCTGATCTCTCGATCAAATAGAAAACAAGTGAGAAATGACTACATTGTAGTCAAAACCTGCGGCAGTGGCAATAATACAGTGAAAGACATATCAGCGGAGGTAGTGGTAATTGTAGAAAAAAAGCGCCATCTGCAAGTGTTTTCATGCCAAGGGAAGTAATTTTCAACTTCTAACAAACAATTGCAGGAATTGACTAATAGATTTGACACAATATATATATATTCGCTTTCCTCGTTCAAAATCCGACGATGTTGACTGGTCCGTGCCGTCTATACTGAATTGACAGACGAAGTCACAATAATCGCTTTGGCAATGTCTTGGTACAAGTATCGTGAATTCCAAGTTTCAAAACATTCCGTTCAGCCGTTGATTTTTGCAAATCAAAAAGGCTTTCAAATATTTGGAAATCCAAACAAATTTCAAGGATTTAGTCATAGCGCGAACATCTACGCTCTTCAGTCTCCCTTCTCGCTTACTTTGCCGAGCAAAATGGAAATTTATATTTCCGTCAAAGTTAATTTTCAATGAATTTATTATCAGGTCTATCACTTTGATCTGTGAAACTATGGAATGGGGTTGAAGGCTTTATCGAACTGTTCAAGAGGCATAATGACATTTTTCACGATTCAAATTGAGGCCTGTGACAGTCTTGATATTCGATTAGAATAATAAATTAAGTTTCTGCATTTATGTGCGTTATCATCTACAAACTAAATACGGTACCTTGACACTCTTTTCCATGCAGCAAGCCAATATCAATACATGGTTTGCTCCTTCTATACAAATGATTACCTATTTCATCCTTAGGAGATATCACCTCATCCGACATGTTTGGTCAAGCCTTTTCGAAGGTTGATAATTTTATTAATTTTTTTTTTAAGTCAAATTCTGCAAATAAGAAACATTTCTTGTCAGTATCTATGGATATCGCCCTATAATCAATTCGCGAATATGTTTGTCATTAAGTCATTCGGGAGGTGATTTAAGTGCGAAATTTCAGGGTTAGTTCACTAAACAAGGTCTGTGTGTATAAGAGAATCATGTCGAATTCTCGTTATTATCTTTTTGTACATCAAATTATTGCATTCGCGAAAATGACTTCCAAGTCAATATGAAAGGTATCAAAATAAATTTAAAAAACTCTCAAGGAAATCAAGGTCCTAGCTTTTGACAACGAGATCAAATAGATCGCTTTTATGGTCAGTATCTGCTAAATATGACGTAATTTCATTCGTAAAACTGATTGACAAAGTAACGTAAATTGTGAAGTGTAGAACCAGTAAGTTCTAGCAGAAATGGGCTCTGACTTGAGAGAATGATGTCAAATGCAACATGTTTCTGCCCGTTGTCTGCTGATACACATAAGTATTGATTTTACGGAAGTGATTAATGCAATTCTAAAGGGATTATGAGTGCGGAAGAGGACGAGAACATCAATACCACCGAAGCAAGGCCCTGGCTTGCGAGAATGAGGATAGAGGGACTGTGTTCCGAAAGAGGATCATTCGAAATAGCTATGTGCCAAATTTCATGCTTGTAACCGAAAGTACACAATATAACTATGATGTACTGTTCGCGCATAGGGTTGTCGGACTCATTAAGTACTACATAGTCATTTATGTATTATAAAACCGTTTGCGCATAAAGTCAGTTTTGAGTATTATCAATGAGTCGGTATAGCTAAGACAATGACAACGAAGTCAAATAGATCGCTTTTATGGTCAGTATCTGCTAATATATGACGTAATTTCATTCGTAAAACTGATTGACAAAGTAACGTAAATTGTGAAGTGTAGAACCAGTAAGTTCTAGCAGAAATGGGCTCTGACTTGAGAAAATGATGTCAAATGCAACATGTTTCTGCCCGTTGTCTGCTGATACACATAAGTATTGATTTTACGGAAGTGATTAATGCAATTCTAAAGGGATTATGAGTGCGGAAGAGGACGAGAACATCAATACCAGCGAAGCAAGGCCCTGGCTTGCGAGAATGAGGGTAGAGGGACTGGTTCCGAAAGAGGATCATTCGAAATAGCTATGTGCCAAATTTCATGCTTGTAACCGAAAGTACACAATATAACTATGATGTACTGTTCGCGCATAGGGTTGTCGGACTCATTAAATACTACATAGTCATTTATGTATTATAAAACCGTTTGCGCATAAAGTCAGTTTTGAGTATTATCAATGAGTCGGTATAGCTAAGACATTAAGTGCAAGTCCAGGGATTGGAGGGTCATTGTTTCGATTCCCACAGAGGGTTAAGTTATTCTTCCTTTCAAAACATATTTCCATATATGCGAATTGCTTGGGGGTAAAGTTAAACATCTTTATTCGGTGAAAGTTGCTGAGTTGTTCCGCTCACTTCTGAAACGTAATTGTTGCGTTTGTTTTTATGATGCATGATCTATAATTTGATACCAAGTATTATTCAATGTTAATCATAATGATAATGCGTTACTTGTTATGCTTCTTCGCCAATTTGTGTTTTATCTAGATTGGGTAGATAAAATGATTACTAGAGTCTAGAAGTAGTGAACTTATTTTTCTACTTTCTAAGACAGTCGCCTGGGACTGTATGCAAATTAGCTGAACCACCGACAAGGTTGCGGCTCATCTTCTTTGGTATATAAGAAATCCAAGGATCTTAAATTGTGTATACATCTGCATACTGTTCAGTGAAAATGGTAATATCTGAAGACAGTGACTGATGTGACGACCGACAGCTTTAAAGCGACTGACGTAAGAGAATTGAAGTCTGAACGGAAATCAACGAATATAGTTGCAAATGAATTCAAACGCGCTTGAAGACAGTGGTGTCATGTGAGATCGGAGGTTGAAAAGAAAAGTGTGGCAGAGATAACACTCTCTTAGCGCATGCGCATTTCAAAAAGTCACAAGAACAAGAACAACGCGAGCCTCCCGTAGACCTGCGTGCCGCAGGTAAAAATATGTGTTGATTTCGTCTTATGGTGAGATATATCGCAATGTTTTGACTTACGAACGGAATCGCTTCATCATCATGTTATGATTTGAGGACAGTCAGCTAGGTTAACGTTTGCAGTAAACAAGACCGAAATATCTGATCTAGTCACGTGAAATATTAGTGTATGCCCCGCATTAATAAAAAATAAAAATAAATAAAAAATCCGAAATTTAATAAAACTTCCGTTGATTTCTGAATCAAAATGTATAAATTGCGTGTCGTGAAACCGGTATTTGATATGGTCTGATTGTGCGAGGATATGGTGGTTGTATGAGCTGTCTATCTGAATCATTGCAATAATTATAGACTCTAAATTAGGGACATTATTGTTTCAAGGAAGATTTCAAGGAAGTTGATCACTCAATATTTTTTTCAAATGTCACACTGGTTAAGCTTGAATAATGAGCTAGGCAAACACACAAAAAAATTGAGGAATCACATGTGCTCGTTTAGAGTGTGATAATATCTTAAGTTATTGGCAAATGCCACGGTAACAAAGTATCGTCATGACGTCACAAGGGAAAATAGGTTGTCACTAAAGGGTGCAGCCCACAAATAAATTCTGTGTCAGGTTGTGATAGAGTACATATTGAATGCAATTAACTTTACTGAAAATACATTTCATCAACTGAGACATCCTTTACGGTAATGTAATACAAACACCCCCAAAAATGAATGAAAATAAGTAAATGCACACTACATTCGTTTCAGTAATCATGGTTAGTAGTGATTAATACCCCTGTCACACTCTACTGCGATCAGCCGTCGACCGCCTTGCGCTCCCGGACTTTGACATTTTTCACCAAAGCGCAGTGACATCGCTGAAAATTGTGAAATCCATGACACCAGGTAACTTACAGTAGCTTACAGTACGTTCTTGACTCGCTTATTACGCTCTCACTGCGACCCTATGCGTTCCCAGTTTGATCATCAGTGGGCTCTCAATGCGCTCCCACTGCGCTCTGTGTGCTCTCAGTGCGCTCTCAGTGCGTCCAAGTCGCTGCCGCTGCGCTCTCACTACGCTCTCAATACCTTTGCAACTCGTTCATTGCGCATGTGCGGCGTGTATAAAAATAGAGCCTCCTGCGACCAGGGCATCAGTCTACTTTCAGCAGGCCAAAAACCAAGAAGTCCGCACATTCTGCTTGCCTGCGGCCATGGTCAAGAGCAGATGCACACTGATTGTGTATAGACGATGGAGCTGTATTTATACCAAAATGTGTGTGGGGTGTCAGTGGAAGTGGGATCGTAATAAGAACGCACTGTGAACCTATTGCAAACGTCGGAACAACGCGTTGGACGTATAACGAGCGTCATAGTCTCAATGGCAGCGCAGTGTGGACGTAGAATGAGCGCAAACAAGCCCACAAAGCGTAATAGAAGTGCAGTATCAGCGCAATAAGAACGCAAGAGGCACGTATTGAGAGCCCAATTAGCGTACAGCAGTCGCACACCAGTCGCAGGGGACGATTTCTGCGACCCCAAGTCGCTTCTATGCGTTGTTGCTACGTCCACGATATGCTCATGTAGTTCGCTTTGCGCTGCCCTGGCGACTGTACTGCGTCATTACACCGTGCTCGTCAGAGCGCCGACCCGCTGCGCTTGTTTTGTGCATGCACAAAACAAGCGCCGAGGTTTGGCGCTCAAGGTAGCTCATGGTGACACTCTCCCGTCCTTGACAGTTTCCACTGCGTCACCAAATCGTTCTCAGAGACCTTACTGCGCTTTGCCTCACGCTTTCATACTTTTCAGGTCGCAGTGGGAGCGCCAGCGTGATCGCGGGTGAGTGTGACAGGGCCTTAAAGCCCGTTCATTCTCATTCACCAAACGATATATAGACGATCTTATCGCTGTGGATAATCACTATATATATGATGCACTGAAGGATATATATCCACCTTCACTGGATTTGAAGAAAACTACAGATAGCCCTAACAGCACATCATATTTAGTCCTATATCTCTATAAAAATGAAGCGAGCCTTCTCTCTCGTCGACTTTACGACAATGGAGATGCTTACAATTTCGACATTGTAAACTGTCCCTATCTGGTAATATTCCAGTGGGGCCCGCATATGGCGTATACATATCACCTTAGCCTTAGCTAGAGCCTGTGTTAAATGTGACTATTTTAATCAACGTCGCAAAACATTATTGCAGAAGCTTTTGTAACAGGACTGTACCACTAAGAGTCTCAACTCGAAGTTTCTCAAATTTGGGATACATATCGCATGATGATAGCAAAATACGAGCGTATAGCGTGCAAGATCTTAGGCGTCTAATGGCAGCTTCCCGCTTTAGATCTTGGACGATCCGTTTTTACCCCGGTGTCAGTGACACTGGTGCACAGCAGGTGGGCCACGGTGAGCTTCGGGTTGTTCTCATGATCTCTCCCCTTTGTTTATAACATGGAGCGGGTTTTCCAACTATTTATAACTGGTGTACACATGATAATATGAATAAAATATTCCCACCATTCCAAGAAAGGACCAACACGCTTACATTTATAATAATCCTGGCAACCTCAGGTCGAAAATATACTAATTATCATCGATTAAAATATATTCTGGGTTAACATCATAGGGAAGCGCTCGGAATGACGGAGCGGCCAGCCAGATGTCGGTGCACCACCCGATGCCATCGAGGTCAGACAGCATTAGCCAGGTGTTAACTTGAACTACAGTGGAAATTGTCCATTCCGCTTAAACCGGGGCTAGGGTCCTTACGAACCTATGTACTTCAAGATCTTCATGGTGTTCATATAACAGTCACAATCAAAGCATGACTGAAGCACATCATCCTCTAGATAACGACTTTACAAAGAAAATCAAATGGGTTAAGTATACTGATCAGCGATACACGGATTTGATATTTTTGGAACATCATGACTGATGTCTTGCCGGCATCGATAAAAACTGTTGACCGCTTCTCCCTTCCGGGAAACCAGCCAACGTTATGTTTAACGTTGGTTAATTTGGTGTTAATAATGTTATTTGAATTAGGTCTTTGGATTATGGACGCTGAAATTCTTTAATCGACGAAGGTTGAATAATGAATGACGGACCAGACGCTTTTATGTGCAATCAGTTAAGGGTCATGTGTCGTACTGACTGATCACTACAAACAAATGGCCGTCATTATTGATTTCGCTGGACTGTTTCAGCTGCCAAGTTTTGTAGACCTTCCAATTTGAATTCAATTTGAACGACAAAAATAAGCACTTCACCACAACCATGCACAAATTGGCTGAGATGAAGTTGATTCGATTTTTGAGAAAACGGGTTATAACACCTGAGTTTTGGGAGCGTGGTTGGCGCCCTTATCCTTTTCACGACTCGATCAAGTTCTCTTTCCCTTCCCCGCTCCCCTTCCCCCACGCAAATTAACATAATTTACCAATTAACACTGAAACGCGTCCCTGTGTTGTTTGAAGGAATGGTTAGTTAGTTTAACAGTTAGTAAAAAGGGAAGAGGAATTATCGTGCTCTAAATCAACGGGCGATCTTCCTTATTATGAAATTACGGCCGTAGTTCAGACGACACATATTTTTGAGTGTCCAACTTTCTGAACTGTCTCAAAGTTTTATTAATTGAACGGTTTTCTATGATATGCCAACTACCAAGCTATTGCTTGCATTGAATAATATACATACCAGAGAAATGACGTAACATGTTACAATACCCCATATACATAGACGACAATAGTAGATAATGTGAAATACAGCGTCCTTTTTCTTCCTCCTGCTTCATAAACGGATACTTTATGAATTTCGTACCTTTTCTTCAGATTTTGGCAGTTTATTGTGGAGTCGAATTTGGCACCATAGAATTCAAGATCCTACAGAAGGTAATTTTGGGAGTTGTGTGTTGAACAGAAGAAACAGAAGTTATGATGTTCATGATAAATACTAAATACTGTGCATGTAATTCTGACAAAGAATAGTACAATACATCTGGACACATTGAATTGAATTGAATAAAATTTATTCACCAAACAAAATGCAGCAAGATCTCTATTGGATAACTTACGAATGAAACTTGATTGGATAACATATGAATGGAGCTCTATTGGATAACTTATGCATGGAACTCTTTGGATAACTTATGGGTGGAGCTCTATTACATGACTTACGAGTGGAGCTATATTGAATAACTTATGGATGGACCTCTATCGAATAACTTAGGGATGGAGCTCTGTTGAAAAACTTACGATTGGCTCTTTATTAAATAACTTATGAATGGAGCTGATTTGGATTACTTACGTGTGAAGCTCTATTGGATAACTTATGGATGGAGCCCTATTGGACAAATGCAAACGTTCTGGCATCATTAGAATTGGATTTATAACTGTATTTCTATATCATAACATGTTTCACATAATATATGTTCATTTTTGCTAACATGTGAACGTCTTTTTTTTCTTTTATTGTAGGCTGGAAAATATTACTTAGCTACTAAGGATGGCAGCTTTGATTTGTACGATGGGCTGTTTGCATATTACGAACGAAACCAACTTCCTATGCAAAAGCCTATCATTAAATTGAAACATCCCTACACGAAAGTGAACACAGGGCGCTAGTTTATCTGAATACACAGCTGGAAAAATGGTGATGGCCCATCACCCTTTAATGGTGATATAACGTGGCCATCACCTTGAGTTAGATCCATCACCTTTAAATGGTGACGACCTTCACTTTTAAGGGTGATGATCACCCTTCAAAGGTGATGACCTAAATTTACAGTCACTGCTCATCACTCTTCAGAGGTGATGGCCATCATTTGCGAAGGTGATCATAAAAAGACTGATGGCTCTAATTCATTACCTTTTTCTGGGTGAGAGTCATCACCTTTTCAGGGTGAGAGTCATCACCTTTTCTGGGTGAGTGTTGTCACATTTTTCTGGCTGTGTCTGACCAAAATTTGCGATGATGATACCTGTTGTTAATATTTGGGACGAAGAGGCTGACGTTATATGACTGAGTACAAATCAGTAATGTTATGAAATTAAGATCCGAGTCCATTCCGTGACACAGTTCCTATCGATAATACGGCACGGAATGAATAGGATTTTAAAAACACATGAATGACGTACAAGAATGAAATCAATTTTAGAGATTTGGTCTCAAGTGGCTATTTGCATTCCAAAACTCATATTTGGCGCACGCGTTTTCCCAGTACATGTAACCATTTTCCAAGTAAATCTCCACTGTATCTCCGTGAACATGTAATACGCGCTGCACGTGGATGGTGTCAGTACAGTAAGTCCACTTTTCAAATGTATTGTGATACATGTATATTGATTGTTATCATTAACCCAACATTAACACATATATATGGTCCAATTGGTGGATTTGTTCATGCTTCCCCCTCTCGGCCTATTGCCTTTACAACAACATCACTAGCACCTAATGATAAATGAATAGAATTCTAGGCAGTTTGTTTTATCATTGTTGTATCATCTCTCGTAACTCTGATAATGTTTCTATGTGTAGCATGTTTTTAATTATAGTGATCAAGTGTGGTGAGATGAAAATAGAAGTCACACTACTACTACTGCTAAATCCTGCGACTGAGTCTTTTTGGTCAGTGGGCCGTGGAAGCAAAGCTTTCGAAGCCGCATTGAACAGATCTACCTATCAAAGCCAATTTAATTCAGCATGAGCGGTTTCTCTCACAATAAGCACTGATGATATTGTCCTGTTTCCATATGGCACGTACGCGTTGTAATATATAATTTGTGTAATATAGATTTGCAACGAAAGAAACACATTGTTACTATAGATATTTATTTTCTTAATATTCCAAAGCTAAGAATACTGTGTAATCTTATGTTTTCCCGAAGACTTCTTGTATGCCCCTATTTAGGCGATCAAGCCATGTTCCTGTTTGTATATTTTGATCGAAAAAGGTTGATATAGGTGGCACAATGATTTCCGTGTATCTGTCTGTCTATCTGCAGGTTAAACTAAATGTTAAATATTGGACTTGTGGTCAGGTTCAACTAAATGGTAAGGCTTGGCTCCTACCCTGTTATATGTGATACAACCTACTATTAGGTATGAGATGCAGTGCACATTGTATGAATACACACACACACGCACACTTACCCACGCACACACATGCCGAATCACCTACAATATATTCCTTTACAGTAATTACTAATAGTTTGTTGACATTATTTTATTTCAGAAATACAATAATACATAGCCGGCGGAGGAATCCCCGCAGTACCGAACCCCTGTTAGTTTTGAATTTCGTGTCGCCTTAAATGAAGGACACCATTTGCTTCAATTTTCCTATCAAATCATCCTATTCCACATCATATGATTGTTAACCTAAAGCTTTTGCACGAACCATATTTGTGTCTACACATTTAACTTGCTATATTACTTAAAACTGGGTTTTAATCAGTTTATGTTGTCCCAGTCTTTATCAGTGTATATTATTAGGTGTATAATTGGAAACGTTTGTCATTATATTTTTTTATTTGCATACAAATGTGAGGGTTCACCACTATGCTGGTGTCCCATTCCATACTGTAGCTGATAATTCTACTCTAGCTATTACATTGTTAATAGTTTTGTCAGAAAAGGGATTATATTGTTCACGTATCATGACACCAAGTTACTGTTCACGTTTTCTCCATATCTCCACACCCAATGATAATAATTGGAAACGTTTGTCATTATATTTTTTTATTTGCATACAATGTGAAGTTTCACCACTATGCTGGTGTCCCATTCCATACTGTAGCTGATAATTCTACTCTAGCTATTACATTGTTAATAGTTTTGTCAGAAAATGGATTATATTGTTCACGTATCATGACACCAAGTTACTGTTCACGTTTTCTCCATATCTCCACACCCAATTTCTATTTTATACGCAGGTGGTTGGATGGGCACGGGTTCTTGTTGCTTCAATGCATGCTGAGAAGCAACAGGAACTTGATAATGTGATGTCTAACACTGTAATATCACTTGTCTTTATTGCACCATGTAAGCGTCCTGTCTGTGTCAGTGTTTCATAGGGTGGATGAAGGGTGTCTGGTTCCATGCTGCTTCAAAGATTTCTTCTTTGAAGCAGCAGGAACGCAACTTGGCTGGGTGGTGCTTAGTTGGTTCGTCGCGATATAGCTGAAATATTGTTGAAAGCGACGTTAAATTCTATTCACTCACTCACTCTTCTATTTTATACAATCTATCAAACTCCCCCACTTTCATTCCCACTGTTCTATTCCACCTCGCTCTTCCCTTCCAAGGCTTTGACGATGATGAATCGAGTGAAATGACCAAAGATAATTACATGTCAGCGACGAAGAAAACTTTACGTCAATATTGTAACAATCAAGTGATGAATCGGCAGATCCCGCAAAAGGATTATATTCAATATGAAATGTTGAAAACAACGACTATACTCTATACGATATAGACTACGATGTAGCATGCAAGCAGTAGATTAAGGTGCAGAATTGTCTGTTTGATAAGTTAACTGATAAATTAACTGGTAGAGATAGTATAATTATCTACCTAATGAGGGAAATGATGTTGAGGACATTAATCCTGAAGAGAAGCAGCAGTAATAATGTCATCAGAGAGATAGATATATCATGAATTTTAGAAATGGAGATACTAATGGGTGTCTCTTCGTTTACAATACCAGTCTACATTACCTCAACAAAGGATGCGTGTTAAACTTCGCCATCACAACCGCTACCGTCATCGTATGTATACTTAACTAAATCGCATTAATGAACGTTGTAGAACAGAACGCTATGTTTGGAATTATTAGGAGTTTTTGGGATGATTCATGAAGGGAAGAGTATGTTAATGTATATTATGTCCAAATGTCATAAACACAATAGATTAATAAAATATGTATACTATTGCAATAAATGAGCAGTGTGACTAACGTCACAGGACCTACGAAGTAGGGTTTGATATGATTGAACTATTCTACCCAACGAAAATAAATTAAGACCCTTTAAACATGCCGTCAATGCCAGATGTTGAGTTTTATACAGCTGTAGATCAGGGCTCTGGGTGCATATATCATGATAGCAAAAACAAAGCCGCCTTGAACAACCTATCTTTGTACAGGTACATGTAACTCAGAAAATACCATTCTCTCTCAAAAGAAAACAATTCGCGCCAGGAAGGCCTTTATTTATTAAGCTAATTTTGTTATGTAGGGGCCTACTTAGATTCAATAATTTTCATGAAATTTCTTTGATTATATCTTAATTGCAACCATGCTTGTTCCTCAAACCTGACATGCTTGAGATATGTACATGTATAACACACTTTCATTTCAGAGTCCAGACATTCCACCATTCATGTGAACAAATTGTACTCAAGATGGAATAATTGAATTCACACTACCAAATAGTTCACCAGCTGTTAGTTTTGAGACCCATTTCTACAGTATCAGTACTGTGTTACTATCTTTAGCAGTTGAAACCCAGTAAAATTCAAACCATTAAAACCAGTAAAGAAATTTGTCTGTTGAATAACAGAATATATGGTATGGAGATTTGAATGAGTAAACTACTAAACAGCTTACATGATACCAACAAAATGTCCCAACACAAGCTGATAAATTCCTTGGGTGGCTTTGTTTCACCCTCAGTAAACTTTTATCATTGTTGCTCACACAGACTAATCTAAAGGATGATACCACATCTTCCTTTGTTCTACTGGGTTATTGCACCAGGCTGACTTAATTGGTTGATGTAGGATATTTCACAACCAGTGGGCAATTTGACCTGAATTTAAAGCCTGATGTGGTCTGTGATGAAATGTTTGGATGTGAAATAGGATACACGTTAAAGGCCACAGTTTACATATATCTATAACAATATACTGAATTGTGTGTATTGAGGATGGCAAGTTGGTAATAGCAGTGTAGATAAATGCACTAACTAATGATAGAAATTTCCTATTTCATACAGGCTTGCCTGCTATAGATGATGGCTAAATCATGTGTTACGCTGGGAAAACCCCAAAAATCCAGTAATATCAAAACTATAGAGATGCTGTCCAGACCGGGGAACAAAATAGGTCGATGACAATTTCCGGAAGACAAATAACACTTTGTTATGGTGGTTGTGCAATAGTGATAGTGCTATAGCCCGGACGTCTGTAATGCGCGGATGTCGGATAGCACAGTGGTAAATTTAACAGACCTATGACAGAAGGTAAACGTGCGTTTTCATTACTATGCTTATTGCATCAGCTTGCGCTTTCAGCTTGGGACCTTCGTCTATTAGACTAAATCCACTCATTTATCCATTGGTTAAATGGGCCCCGTTTACACAAAGTCTTGACCGGGCTCAAAGTCGCTTAACTTCGCTGATTTTATCAGAACCGGGGTGTCGTGATAGGCCGTATCAGGGAACCTTCAAAAGCCACAGTGAAACATACAGCCAAGGGTTTCCGATGGGCATGACGGTGCACTCGCTGAGCCATCAATAAATAATAAAAAAAAATAATTATAAATCAAATTTTCATCAGAATTCGGTCAGCTCAGAACTTGCTCGTAACAATGCCATAATGCACATTCATGCCAAAAATCAAGGTTCTAATGTCAACGGTTCTCCTTATTTTGCCGACGAAAGGATTCGGGTGGACTGACTGACTGACTCACTCACTCATTACCGGACAATTTGCGATCTGTAGCCTACTTCGTAGGAATACCCTGAGTTTGCGTTCTTTTCTCCGCTGCTGTTCAGTCTGTTTCTCAACGTGCGCCATCATTAGAGTTGCGTCCCTTTTCCCTATGTGCATGCTGATTATGGTTAGAGTTGACCGGTACGTTTAATTAATTGTCTCACGATACTTGAATAAGATAGCTTTATCATATTATATCTACATGAGCAGTGTGACTAACGTCACAGGACCTACGAAGTACAGTAGGCATTAGGACTCGAACACGAACTGAACTCTTGGAAATCCCCACCCCCAGTTGAAATCCTGCCTATATTAAGATGGGCACTGATTTTCATCATAAATCACCAGAAATTTCCATCAAAAATAGGTCAGCTCAGAACTTGTTGGTAACAGTCTCCTAATGCGCCTTCGTTCCAAAATAAATAACGATCATCGATTTAGTTTTACATTTTTTTTTAAGGAAACAGATTGAATAATATAAGTTCACTAGATTTCAAGCTTTACGTGTGAAAATACATCTACATCTCTTTAGTGGTTTTTAGTGCCCTTGTCCAGGATCAAAACAACTTTTTAAATCACATTATTTTCTCAACAATACACCAATTTTTTATATATAGTACTATAGTATAGAAAGGTAGCATTTATGTAGTTTACGGTAATTCAACTCGAGACCAACACCTTTTATGCACAAGATAATAATGATTCTATGTGATTTTCCTGAGCATAACCGGTACAAAGACGAATAAATAGCGTCTCTACATCACGTTGTTATTTAGATATATGAGACAACACATTTTGGGTGTCGGCAATCTGATGAATGTACTATTCCGGTTTCCTTGTTTCACATTATATTCTATGGCAGTTGATCGTTGATTTTCTTTATGATAACGTTAAACCACCTCAGCTTCGTTGTGCAAACAGCGCTGAATTTTTGAGGGTATATGCAGTAGGGTATTTTTAGCCGGAGTGTAACTGATAGGCCTACTCATTAAATTCGATAAAACGCTGGAGCAAAACGGACCACAGTTTTCTTGGCAATGATGACATACATAGTTTGGATGTGAAACAGGATAGCCTACACGTTACAGGCTACAGCTTACATATATATAACAATATACTGAAGTGTTAATTATAAATCTAATTTTAATCAGAATTATTTCAGATCAGAACTTGCTGGTAACAAATGCCCTAATGCACGTTCATGCCAAAAATCAAGGTTCTAATGTCAACGGTTCTCCTTATTTTGCCGACGAAAGGATTCGGATGGACTGACTCACTCACTCATTACCGGACAATTTGCGATCTGTAGCCTACTTCGTAGGAATATTAAAGTTAAGTTGCGCATGCTCGTTGTCCTCAAAATCACAATTGAGTTACCTCGCTGATACTCATCCTCCCAATAGCATCCGTGTGAAACACACGGTTATAGTCCATCATCCCAAACAGAAAAAGGCTTATTTTAGGATGAACCTCAACCCATGGTATAGAAAATTTTCATTGTGACTTTCTTGTTAGACCAGATATAGACGCTACCTTCTAGAGAGGGGTGGGTTCAGTCGGAAACATGGGTAGGTAGTGTGCTAGAGGCAGTTATAGCGGATCAGGGAACTTGTCAAAACACTCCAAAAATAGGGGATAGGGGTAACCAATGATAACATATTCCCACTTCTATTGCATTCTACGTTACATGTAAGGTATCATTATGAAGGTATTTGTATGGGCGATCATCTGATGGAACATTTATTTTGATTGCTCAAAGCGCGCCTGTTATGTAGATCAGTGAGTCACCACCGTTACTTTGGAATAATAATTAGGGTATGTGTTCCATATTCATATATATATATGTGTATACTGAAAGAGACACCAATATAAAAAAAAACAACATCTGTAGATTTTCTAGAGACCAAGTTTGCGACGAAATCTACAAAATAGGCGTTTAGTATTGCTAGGTAATGACATCTGCAGAAAATAAATACGTCTAGATTGTCTGTTGGTCATTTATCCAACGGGATGTGAGTAGTAGGTAAAACGGTTTTAAAGTAAACTTTCACCCGGATGTAGTGACGTCACGGGGAGGATTGAGGAGGAACTAGTGGCGCCATCTGTACACTCTGGACGCAAGGGAGACAACTCGATCTGCCAGAGTTTGGCCGCCATCTTGAATTTTTGAGGCGGTGTGGGCGGCCATCTTGAATGTTGTGGAAAAGGGGATGTATTCCTCCGCGGTGATGCGGTCCTGGCGGTCATGCGGTCGAGGGAAAAGGCCTCCGCGGAGAAAAAGTAGTCCCTAGACTGGAAATACGCTGCATGATCCGATGGGGTCGAGTGAGGTATCAAAGTGAAGCTTATGTGAAGGGGCATCTAATGGGCTGGGTTCGGGGTTGAAATGGCGTCATTCTGCGCATGCGCGGTGGCCCAAGGGTATGAAAATAGACGTTTTGAGAGCTAGGGGAGTCACTAATGGTCCGATGGAGTTGAGTGAGGTACCAAAGTGAAGCATTCGTGAAGGGGCATCAGATGGGCTGGGTGCATGTAAAATTTTTCCTGAAACAAAACGGAACACGGACTTTATCGAAAAATCCGGGAAAATGCCTACATGGGGTATGGGGGGTATATAGGTCGCCGGGCTTAACGGGGCTTGCCTATCAATAGAGTTATCTCCTCCTAGTTCCAGGGTGGGTGTATGTAAAAATTTTCCTGAAAAAATACGGAATACGGACTTTATCCTAAATTACGGGAAAATGCCTATATGGGGTATGGGAGGTATAGGACCATCCTGGGAAACGTACTTCTATACATTTGCAGTAGGGTTGTGGGGTCTCGTTTTACTCGTCTCGTCATTTAGAACATGATAGGAAGTGTCCCGGAGCGAATCGGTGAAATTTTTGAAAAAAGTACGATATAGCCCCATATAGTCCCATACTGGGGGTATAGGATCAATGTTTGTCCCCCTGGGAAACCTACTTCTATACATTTGCGGTAGGGTTGTTTGGATTTGTTTTTCACGTCTCGTCATTTACAACACGATAGGAAGTGTCCCGGAGCGAATCGGTGAAATTTTTGAAAAAGTACGATATGGCCCCATATAGTCCCATACTGGGGGGTATAGGACCAATGTTTGTCCCCCTGGGAAACCCACTTCTCGACATTTGCGGTAGGGTTGTGGGGTCTCGTTTTCTTAGTCTCGTCATTTAGAACACGATAGGAAGTGTCCCGGAGCGAAACGGTGAAATTTTTGAAAAAAGTCACCGAGGCCTGGGTAGGCCCATAGGCCTATACTGCATGGCTATAGGTGTATAGGGCCATACTGGGTGCACGTATTGGAGTCTAGGTGGGCCACTAAAGGTCCGATGGGGTCGAGTGAGGTATCAAAATGAAGCATTCGTGAAGGGGAATCTGATGGACTGGGTGTGGGGTTGAAATATCGGCATTCTGCGCATGCGCGGTGGCCCAAGGGTATGAAAATAGACGTTTTGGGATCGAGCGGGGTTTCTAATGGGCCGATGGAGTTGTATGAGGTATCCATGTGAAGCCTAGGTGAAGGGGCATCCAGTCATTCGTGGGTGCATGTAAAATTTTTCTTGAAAAAAAAAACAGAAAACGGACTTTACCCCTAAAATAGGGGAAAACTCCTATCATCTCTAGCCAAAAGGATTAATATTGGTCCCCGGGCTTAATGGGACCTGCCTATCAAGTCAACGGGGTGATGTGAATAACAACAAGTTCAGCAATGTTCATACAGTTTATTATCCCCAATGTTACATCATACCCAGGCTGGGGAGCCGCCCTGGGTATGTTTAGTATGTTCACAGCAAAACAAATTGAAATATCAAACACCATGTTTTATTATTTAACGCACCGTCACATTAGGTACAAGTGTTTACTGAGCTCAAGTCAATGATCAGCATGTAGACATAGAGAGTATGCACGGCATGTTATGGTATTCATCAGTGCACGAGTGACGCATTCAACCGATGGCTGTGGTGAATCACCTTGGTAAGGAAAAATGTAACATTGGTCACCCTCTTCACTGTCCACTTGGTGTTGGGTCGTTGTTGTTGGGCCCATCCCAAGACATCCAATTGTTCCACTTGGTCCAGCATCATCTCTAGTGACCTCCGGTTAATGATGGTAAGCGGTTGGTCGTACACTGGGTGGATGGCACTGGAATAGAAATAGCGCAATTCATCCGTCATCTTATGGCATAAGATGTACCCAAATGCTACATTTAATGTGAAGGCCGTAGGTTGGTCATTGAAGATGGTTTCCACGTAGCTGCGTAGACGGGTGGGCTTGGTCAGTGGGAAATTGTAGATATCTTGAATAGGGTGATGACGGTGGAAACAGTGCCGTGTCATGGTCCAATGGCGCCGAGATGTCACTCTCTGGATGATATTCGGGTAAGAGATCGCTAGGAACATTTATGGGCTCGTCCAGAAAATGTTCGATGTATGGCGTATGACTCGAAACCGTAACGGTGGGGTCCGGCTGGAAATCCAGGCTCTTCCCAACTGTTGGTATAGGCGGGCTCTCCGTCATCGCATCACCAGTGGCGTTCGTCTCCCCGGGCTTATCTTCACTGGGTCTGACCTTCCGCGGCTCCTCTTCAGTAGGAAGTTGTCGCCAAAACCGTGGAGACAGGGCATGAATCAACCGTTGGTGTCGCAGCAACTGACTGCTTCGTTTGAAGAGTTGACCACAGTCCTTACATTGTTCCGTCGCGCCCTCGTGGAATGAACGTTCGTGGCGCAGTAACTGATCCTCCCGATTAAATGACCGTGCGCAGGTGATACAAGTATACCGTGCATCGTTGTGGGTGGAGGCCTCGTGGCGTCGTAAATTATCTAGACGAGTAAACTGCTTCTGGCAAGTTGTGCAAGTGAACATCTTGGTGGTTGATAGAGCGTCTGATGAAATGGCAAGGCCGCTTCCCTTTTATAGCACGCTAGCTGGTAATCTATTTTTAGCACACTCTACCACAAGTCGAGGATCGAGACTGGTGTACTGGTGTACGACTAAGCCGCATTGCGCGCGCGCGCATGAAGACCCTCATACATACCCAATGCAGGCG